>SJOL01010112.1:845118-874136 GCA_004794785.1 Opisthorchis felineus
GTTGGACTTTAAGGACGACCATACAACAAGCCCCTATGGGCCGGCCAGGTTATAGAAAGGTGCTATACATAAAAAACTCTTTCTTCAACCAAAGAGTGGCATAAACCTGTCTTACTAAAGCGGATGACTTCTGTACCCTCAGAAAAAAGCCAGACGATCTACTAGGAGAGAATGTATTTCATTCTCTTCAGCCATGATACCAAGCAAGGAATCCAACTTGTTAAGTTCGGCAAACTTTTGCGTCGCATGAGTATGGATGGAAGGAAGTGCCAAAGGGGGAGCTTCTCAATGACCATGATGGGCTCAGAAGGCTTCTAAACCATCTGCCTTCTTAGACCCAAAACTACGGAATGAATATCGTTGCGGTCATTAAACAGCCGAATAAGAAAAAAAAACATTAGGGTCGATGGCATCGCAAGTGAAGCCTGTGACTTAGTTTTATCTCAGCGTTCCTCAAGACACACCAAGAAGTTGGAGTGTTCAATCCGACATTATGTCGTAAAATTCAGGCAGCTGGCTATTGCTGCCGATTATCCAGATATCTCCGTCCCTTATCGTGCATCACTTTTACAAACCCGAGGGTAAACGCACGAAGCCGAAACAAAGCGACTTCTATCCTTAAATCGCTGAAAGGAACGAAAGATCCCTCTAGAACAAAAATTGGAATTCCAATTCGAATTCCGACACCCAATGGCAATCGACTTTTGAGCTCTGTTTGATTGGAGCGGACGATCCGGGTAACTGACGGCGTCTACGCTAAGCTCATTACTCTCACCAAGGCTTTTTGTTCATTGCTTAAAAATCTCTTGTGGGTCTGAGCTAGGACTGACCTAGGACAAGGCTGTCGAATGTCAGTGGCACTGTTCAAATTCTCTTTGGTCACTTGAATGGAAACTGGTGTAACAATCTGTTGTCCATTTAATTCCCATGACCCATATAGCTGACGTAGAATGCACTGGTGGTATTATTCAGTTGAGTGAGTTTCTCTAAGAGTCCCAACTAGGCCTCATGGAACTATGAACTGACACTCTGAAGCTCAAGTTTTTGCCTGGACCTAGCTGTCCATTCCCACATGTGAGCTGCTGTAATAGGGCGAGTTAACATGTATAAACACCATGATTTCGCCATTCTATCCAATGAGCAGATAGATTCGACGGCGTGCAGACAGTTGCCAGCATTGCTTTACACACCAGAACACAATCTTATGCATAGAAATTCAGGTCTTTAATGCAGTAGTCGGCCTGGTCCAGATTTATGGATACGGAACATGGTCTCTGTAAATAGATGACATGGTGAAGGTAGAGGATTTTAACTATTGGCGCTCTCGACAAGTAAGACTGTTCGCTGTTTAAATAGGATGGCTCACGATGAAATCTTGCAACGACCCAGAATTCATATCTCATTTCCTTCAGTGACGGATTCAGCAGCTGTTACGCAAGAAGAATGCTGAGATCTTCAAACGAATATCTGTCCGCACAACATCACGAAGGTGGTATTGTAGCCTTCGGGAGCAACCGAAAACTTGGTCCAGATGTGAAATGGACAAACTTAGTCTCAATGTGCTCTACGGATTCCGTCGCTGGAACCACCACTGAATTTGGCAGTCGATCACAGCACCTAGGTAGTGTCCATGCGAAACATTTGTGAAGCCGACTAATCTCGTCACAGGTGGCAGTCACTTTAAAGCAATTATAGGGAAGAGTGTAACCTTTGCTTCAATCGATAGAATGTGTATCTCTCCACACTGCTGGCAAATCATCCGTTCAAATAGGAAACATTTAGTTCTCAGGTCTTCAGTGGGCTCAGTGTGAGCTGAGCGCAGTCTCGTAACCTTACATGAGTTGTTGAAAAGTGCACTTCATGCTACGGTTTGTAATGTGTTTTCGGTTGTAGAAAGGGAGGGAACAAAGAGTCCATGGTTATCGTAGCACCTATTGGTGGGTTATGAGCTGTGCACAGGTTTGCCACACAGTCTCACGTATACCTTGTTTGCCGATTTCCTCCAACGGACTCATGGGGGATCCACTCATTGATGCTTAGTGGACCACCCATTTGCAGGCCGTGGTGTGAACCGGGGGTTCAAATAAACCTTCACTCCATTCCGGTCTCCAAATAACTGTAAACCTTGAGGGTGTCTTCACATTCAACTAAGCTAATATGAAGGATATAGACGTGTTTTACATCGTAGGCGATATCGCACAAGACTGGTTACGCCTCATGTTGCGGAGGCCGCATGGAATTTGGCACTCTGAAGGTGGAATACCAGTAAAACGGTCGGCAGTGGGAAGGATAGCAGTAAATCCTCCATCCGGCATTTTTATTAGACGGAAAAATCACAAAACCGCATTGTATGAAGTTTACTGATGTGCCAAATCGTCCGGAAGTGGCATAATGACGTTGTGACACTGCGGATAAAGTCGACATATCGGAGCTAAAGTATGGTGAGATTTAGATGTTGAAAATGATGTTACCAGAACAAAGCTTACTGAAAAAACTTTGACGTTAGTTGTAACTGTGACCTGTTTACAATACAGCCGTAAAAAACGTCAATTTAAACTGACACACCCCTCAATCAGCCATTCGAAAGTCACATGTTATTCCATTCAAATCACTTAGAATGTTTTTAGACTGTCACTTGACGATTACTTGGCCTGCTTCCAAAAGCCGCCTCATCTTTGGATGCACATCAAGACAATTCCAGATTCCCGTTGGACCATCTCAAGAATTTATCGAGACATTCTTAAAACTCCATAGATTTCCTTTAATGAGAGGGGTATGGTTTGTTATACTTGTAAATGTCTAAATTACACCAGATGCTTCATTCTAAGCGGTAAGCGTGGAAAATCACGTACCATTCTGGATTTTCTTCTCCAGCCAACCACCGAGGGGGCGTTCTGTTGACTTGTCAGACCATGCATCATGCTATTGTGAGTACCACCCTGGCCCATGTGTGGTTGCTGAGACCAGTCAGATTGTTCGGGGTCGCTTTCGTACGTGAGTCGATTTGGCGGTAGGTCAATTACTGACGCAGCATAAACCCGGCGACGTCCTTCTGTTGACAGTGGATGAGAATGCAGTAGTTTGGCGATCGTGTCCAACCTAGGAATGAGATGCCAGGTGTTACAATTAAAGGTTTGCATAATAATTTAAAAAGGTGAAATGATCGAAAGAGTCCTCAGACTCATTTGTCCTTCGGGGAATAGAGCATCACGCGCTGAAACTGGATTCTCTGTAAGTTGTGCTTTCCATGAGCAGCAAAAATCTTCATCTGTAAAATCAGGTTCTAATGCACACACTACTTAAAGATGGAGCCATTTATTTAGTAGTCATTGTTGTGAAGGGTGCATAGTGACACCAGTCTCTGCCAAGGATCGAATCTCACTTGTTGGTTCATGACTACTTCAACGTCGTACATACTGGGTTTCCCAACCCTTGTTTCAATCCCTTATCGTAGTCATGCACCAGAAGAAAACCGGTGGCGCAAGCGGAATCCCACTGGTCGTATACTAAGTGGTAAAACCACTTAGCCGATTTCGGCGAGCGTCTACTCAGCTGGATATTACTGTTACTTTTTATCCACAGTCACCTCAGTGAGTGAGTGAGTTGCAATACTTGGTTTCGATTTGTAATAAGGGTTAGAAATTCCAATCACATGAATGTCTTGCCCAAAATAGAAGCGGTGCAACGAATGAATAAGGCTCGCACACACCGAAATTCATCGCTCAGTAAGCAAGTCTTGCTGATGAGCCTGCGATTTCAAAAGTTCATAGTGGAAATACTGATGATTGCACAAGGAGTTTACCGAATGAAACTGTCAGATTTTTCTGTTACCCCTTGTCCAACACTTTTTCAAGACCATAACATTGCAGCAAGTAAGATTCGAACTCGGTCGTTGTGGTCGGTCGGCGCGTCATGGCTGCTGTGTGGATGATCGTACATGCTCGTTAAAATATATGAACAGCTGCCAACCCTTGACCTTGGGATGGAACGGTCTAGTCACGTGGCACCTGTTGTGCTTGGTCGGCTAGTAAGTACTGAGGTAGGCAGAACCGGATGGGAGACAACTCGACACCGTTGGATCTGGTGAGGTATGAAGGTGTCGTGGGGGTAGCTGCAGATTCGATACAGCGCCTATGTGCATCCTTATCCACAACTTGACCTAATATATGAACGTTATCAAATTTGACTGGAAGACTTTCAGCTAGATTATTGGGTGCTTTTTCTGAGTCACCCTACACTTTACTGTCCAAAGTGCAGTGCATCTTCGCTGATTCGATCACTTAGCTGTCCACTGCTTGGCCTAATGTAGACGTAGATAGTCAAGCATGTAGACATATTTGCTAGTCCTCAGGATTGATCGGGTCTTTCACCAGTAACAACCTACTGCGTAGCGTGTTGTTTACTCAGAATGGTGGGCAGATGTTGGATATGGACAGTACGTAATGAATGAAATATGCTACCTATGTAAGGAGGACTGCCCTTCGCCACGAGGTCCTTTATTAGCAAACGCCAACTAAACAGTTACGAACTATTGGACAGGAAAGAAAATGTCTCATATGTACATAGTTATTAAAAACTGAACATCCTCAAGCGTCTTCTTGAACTTTCGCGGATATTCAGTGACTATCACGCAATTGTAAACGAACGGTGCAAAGAAGTTCCACAAATTCCGTAATAAACCTCACCTTCCATTAGACGCGGGGCGGGGCGGAGCTTCGAGAAAACCACACACTACTCGCATGCCTCATCAGTAGTATCCACCCTTCCACCTGTATAGGATCAGCTCAGTTTCAACGGGATCGATTATTACTCCTACCACTGTGTTAGAAGACCAGAGTGTGCGTTGCTCCTTAGAGTTTGTTTGATGAGGTTGACCTTACCTTATGTAAATATGCTTCGGTGAGTGGATGGCTGTGCGAGTCACTTTATACTCAGTGAATAAGCAGTGCTGTTGCTTCGGTAGTTCACCACTTAAAAGTCACTTTAGCGGTAGCCTACCTAGGATGCTATCTTGTCATATTACAGGATCTCTAGCTGTTCGATGTGAATGAATATGGAAATAAATCCATATTCCATACATTTGGAAATTTTCTGTGCAGCTACTGGAAATCTATGCGTTTTGTGCTAGACCAAAACTTTTTTCCTGCAGTTGGGAAGATTTTAAAGACTTGAGCTATATAAGGTTTGTTTTTGTTCTGTTTCTTCATGACTGAGGCTCTCTCTTGAACTCTAAGCTAAAGTTTACTAAGCCGTTATATTAAGGATTATGCTAAATATTTTAGACACGCAAGAATCATCCGTAATGCCAGTCGCTTAATTTACTAATATTCTTATGAACTAGTTCTAATCAATATTCTGTATATTTTGGAAGCTTTCTGTGGCTTTATCGCTTAAATTGGTTCTGCTTTCAGTGATGGAAAGGCCAAAGAAAGAAGACACAAACATACCGTTCAAACTAAAGCTTTTGTCGCGATCGCGTCAACTCACGCGCAACTAGACTAAGTTTAGCACTTCATTTGATAATTTTGATCTAAATGAAAAAGTATGATAAATTTTGATATATTTACAACTATAAAAAACGTCTCACCGTGTTTGACGCCCACATAAAAAAGTCGTTTAGAATTTCGGTATGTCCCTAGCCGTGACTGGGCTTTTCTGGATCCAGCCATACAGTTATTGCGTATTTTGGTAGAATTCAGCCCATGGCTTCGAAATTATCAATTTTAATAAAATTCCAGATGAAATGTTATGTTGATAATAATAATAATGTTAATAATTTGTCGGGTGAAAAGTGAAATATTATTCCAAGGTCTAATTGTGCAAGCCGGTCAGCGATGCACCAAAATCAAACCGTTTGACTGTTGCACCCAGAAGCTGATGTTCGAAGTGTCACTCTTCATTCTGATTAAAAAGGCGACATTCGTCTTAGACTTTCCACACCGTGCAGGGGACTTTCAGTTGATCAGTGTGCATCTTAAGTTCTCAGAGGTTCTGACATCCAACAATAAACTCTGCAATCAAGAAACCGCTGGACAGCTGATCAGGCAATCAGTCTGATGGACCTATTATCACAGAACTAGGCCACCCGATTAGACCTAATTTACATGCGACAGGTTCTGATCTCCGGGAATTGGTCTGAACACAGTACTGGCTTGACCATATTGTTGGAATACAGCTTTGTCAGATTGTGTGGTGCACAGATTTGGTGTGCTGGTAACTCAGTGTTTTTCGTACCTTTTCCTCACCAGGTACTGCAGAAGTCGTTTTTAGGGAGATGCGTTCTTAGATTTTTGGCATTCCATGCACATAGACTATTGGTATGTTGGGTTACCACACGTAGAATCAATTGTGACGCCAAAATGACAACTTCACTTCTCCGCTCTCTGCGATTCCTCCGGAACTCAGGATAGTGTTCCTCTATTCAAACCACTGAGTAGTTTTCAGCATCTTGTTGCATCTCTTGTTGTCTTGGATGATTTGTGTTCAGGCTCCTTTGTCGTATGTACAGAGGATAGTGTGACGAGTTTTTTATTCGTAGTTTAAAGTATTAGCCAGGATTACGGGAAAACAGTCAGCCTATTTGCACAAGTGGATGCAAACCAGGGAAGGTTTGTTTGGTTTGGAATTCTCCACTGAAGCTGAGCTTACTCTAGAAGTTCTATTGTAGGGGTCCTAGTGATAACAACGAAGAAGGTTCATCCAGCCACTGCTTATAGGTGATGGCTAGTTAGTGTAAGTGACGGACTGTACTGTGACCTCTGTGCTCGTTTGACCTCATGCTTTTGTGCATCACTGGTCGCTGTTTTTCTCGTCAATTCGTTCCGACCGGGTTTCTTTGTGCTTGGGTTTGTTCTACGCTTCCACAGCTGGTCTGATTTCACTGGAACAAGGAGGATAATTCTCCAACACTCGTAATATCAGAGTGTCACCCACGGTGCTGAATTATTGTACACCGTAGCTTTCTGGACTTCTTTAACAGTCAACCAACGAGAATCTTCGACATCCAACAGGTATTCACTCTTAAGGGAATTGCTTTGGCTACCTATGGCAGGTTCTACTCATTCAGTGTCTCAACAACAATTCCGCCTCAACTCCTTTACGGTGGATTCTCGTTGGAGAGAAATCACTATGGTAAAGGACCATTTCTCTTTATAGACTACTCATAGGTTGCTGAAAACTCTCCGAAAGCCCATTTCTTTTGTATTCTATGCTAAAATACGGAAGTTCTTCCGGGAAAAATCTTCACAACGGACTGAAGATCGTGGTATCCAAATAGAGGTTTACTTCCATCAGGCGTAACAAACGTCATTTGACTGTACGTGTTTTGATTTTCTCCGTACCCTTTTAACTCTAGCTATTCAAGTTGTAAACGTAAGTCATATAAAGTGAGAATTGGATTTCACATAAAAGGACTATGCGAAAATGACCAACTCTTTAAAATGTCCATTGTTCTTGAATCAACGAATAATAGCATTTTTGGCAGCTTAAATTCTGCTGGGGTCCAAAGTTTCCAATTTACTTCATGCATCCCAGATTACTCTCTTTAGTTCACCAAGGGCATTGAAGATTTTGTTGCAGTTGTATACATGCTTCGCCATGTCACAAAACACCCTCTTCTATGAATTCTGTTAGTGTGAACCCTTTCTTCATCCTTCCAGCACCCGTTATCTGATAAAATGCGGTCGTCAACCATCATTCATTCTTCTTCCAAGGCGGTCTTTACGTAACTCTAGAACCGTACCCGAAAAGACTGGCTAGGAGTTCATTCACACCTGTTTTCTATAGGGTCTATTTAGTTGCATTCTATTGGTTCACGCTAGACAAAAACGTTGCCCTATTCTTACCCCCACTGCAGTGATCCCAGTCCAGCCGGAGTCAATGAACGGTTGCTTCGCTCACACGAAGCACCACTGCTTGAATCTGTGAGCATCGTTGTCTTCCAATATAGCTGTGTTTTGGCAAACCGGTAAATAAACGAGATGGCCTTAATTGTTTTTCCCAAAAACATTCTTTCTGAGCGTCGTGCAAGTTAAACCAGTCGTATTAAAAAACCGCAAGTATTCTGCCAACCCTACATCTATCCAGAAGTCGTCCACTGGTTGGCAGAACAGAATCTGCCTTTTACAGTCCTGGTGGTTGCTAAGTTGCGTAGACTCGAGTCCAAATAACTAATCATAGGAATAACAACAGACTGTCTAGTCGCCTACATGACTTCATCATTTAGGTAAAAACTCGTTATATGCGTCAGTGCTGTTACCTTGTGATTATTTCTCCCCATAAGAACATTGATACTTTCTTTGAACAAAGTATCTGAAATTTTGGCTTTGAACAATGCAGAAATAAAGCCCCCCCTTCGCTAAGTCTCTTGTCCGGTAAACAGTTCGGTACATATTTAGCAAGATGGTGATCTGAGTGAAGACAAAACAGAGACTAAAAAGCATGAGGAGGCAATCTCCACTTAGAACACTTGAGTGCCACCTAGAATGAAAAGTGGGAAAAATCTAATTTTCGGCGGGGAAAATTGGATTGTTGCGCTAACCCTTGTTAATTTAGGTATCACGTGACCGACACAGCTGGTAGAACTCTCGACAAATACATTCATTTGCATATCAATTTAGTTTTCACGACAGACTCAACTGAATCTCTCTTTTTTAATGATATTCTTCAACCGAATGTGCTGCGCAAAGGCCACCTCATGTTTCAGTTAGCACGATATTCGAGATATCGCAGTCGTGGGCTGTCGGAGGGTTTTCAGCAGCCTCGTGAGTAGTTTCCTTTTTGAAAATATACGACGACATCTCGAATATCGTACCACCTGAAAGAGCACATTCAGGTGAAGAACACCATAAAAGCGAGAGATTTAGTTGAGTCTGCCGTGAAAACCAAATTGATATATAAATGAGTGTATCTGTCGAAATCATTCCAATTTGGGTCCGAGGAGAACATAAGTTTGACGGAAGTTCGGGGACTGCGCCCACGTAGTAGAACTCTCGTTCAAAACTTTCCTTCTAACCTGGCGCAAACAAAGACTTGTAAACCTGCGCTTCCAAATGTGTTTTTGAAATCTGTGATCTACAGATCTGTAGCTAAAAAATGATGACTGTTCAGACGTCGGTCACAGAGAGAAACACCTCGTGAGAACATGAATTTGTGCTAAGCATGTCACGCTACTAACCAACTTTACGAGTAGTGTGCTACGTTTAAAAAATATGCTGTGATAAATCCAATATCGTACAAACTAAAATGTGAAATAGCCTGGTGCAGCACATTGCGTTGAATCGCACCATCATTATTGGGAGATTAAGTTGATTCTCATAACAAGACTAAATTCTTATGCGAATGAGAGTATTTGTTGAGTGTATGCTGGCAAACGTCGCTCTGGTTAAAACCCCTTAAAATCCCTAGACATCAGAATTTCGTTTTACTGTGCTCCAGTCAGGTTTCTTTTATTAGTCACTTTCTAATTCGGATTCATTCCTGCCAGAATCCGATTCTAACATGACCTGTCAGTAGAAACTCACAGTCTTTAAGGGGAAAAATGAGATGCTTTTGAGTGTATCACTGTTTTTTTCAGATGCTACGGTCTTTAACCAGCGCTAAGCACGACGTCTTGGGGCATTCATTCTGTGTGTTTTCAACACCTTGACAGTCACTGTCAGCTGGAGCACACCTATTACACACACGCACACACCCTCTCTCTCCCTGTGTGTATCGCACTACACTGTCTATCTAACACTATACACATTGCAATCTGACCAAACCGACATTCTGTTGCTTCGTCTTTGCCCATATTTCTCGCGTTAAAATCACCAATGTTTGACATGTCACAGTCCAGAGTCCTTCATGGCTGGCATAATCTGGCTGACGGCTGACCCCAGTGGCACGTTCATTGCAGCTGTCAAACCTTGAACAGGCGTCACTGACTAGAGTGTCAGTGTCCACACATTCTCAAGTTTGTAGGGTGTTGAAAGATGTGTTCCAGGATGCAGTTCTAAGACCTAAAATACCAACATACACGCACACACAAACATGCAATGTTTTAGACATGATACATGAACACCAACTAAGTGTGAATTTGAACTGGGCAACTTTATAAATGTGCTGCGTATATGTTTTGGTGGCAGTTTTACCTCTCTCTGTGTGCGTGCGTGTGTGTGTGTGTGTGCAGCGGAGTTGGAGAGTCAACACTTCGAATTCAAACTTATTGTTTCTGTGCCTCAAAATGGGTGCTGATAGCTCTTCTAAACTATGACAAACTGACAGTTGAGCTGCTATGATAGATAGACGCTTGCCGGTAGCAGCAGAACAGGACTGCATGTAGTCGAATGGTAAGTAAGATGGCCTGTCAGATTTGACAGCTAATGATGGATGGACGGACGGCTTAGAGCGAGAAGGGTCTGTGTGGCTGAGTGAACTGTTTCCAGTACGGGAGCTGCGGACAGAGGTGACATCAGACATCAGTCATTAAGGTGGTTTGGTCTGGTGCTGAAAGAAACGGCTGATTTTTCGTATACCAAAACCAAATTCCTTTCACTTTCCTCCACATGGAGATCAAGCTCGAACCTGAGTGGGAAAATTGTCTACCGAATTTATACGGAAACAGGATACGGGAACTGGTCTTTAAAAAGCAGTCTTAAGCTAAAAACCAAGGAATAGCTTGAGAATATTGGTATTTTGTATTGTGTGTCGAAGGATTATAAATACGTAGGAATTTTGCGAGCGTACAGGCAATTCAAACAATGTGATAGTTTGGCATTTCAGGATAGTGTGTTCCGAGGTTTCCAGCTGTACAACAGGTCGCACACTTAGTATCCACAACTAAAGTACCACCAGCGCGTTATGCGTATAAGCCAGCAACTAGAGTGGTACCGCGCTAAATTTCAGTTGCGGAAGTTGTAAGTGGTGTGTGACATTCATCGAATTTATCTTTTGAGCGTTTTTAACCACAACGTCAACGAGCACGACTGATTACTTCCTATGAGACGAATCGTTTAGCGGTGTTATGAGACTTATCCAAGGCAAGTTCAAACACATCTAACACAGAACCTTTTAGTTTGTAAGGCCATGTCGTCAGTCAATATCAGAAAGTTTCTACATCCATCCAACTATACACATTTGGACACGAATCTGGTTTTCACGGGAGGCTCACCTGAATCTTTCATTTTTGAGGGTCTTCTTCAAATGAATATGTTACACATAGACCGCCTCATGTTTCAGTTAGTTTGGCTATCTGATGAGCCCCTAAAGTGACTAAACAGGTCATTGACTGTCGAAGAGTTTTCAGCAACCTAATGAGTAGTCTCTGCACCTCATTTACACTCACTTTGTGAAACCCGTATGTTATTCTCATCTTAACCAAATGTTAACCCCTGATACGAGAATGGTCAGCTTGAATGACCCTCGACTCTCACATGGGGAATGATGATTAACAAACCCTGGACATACAGCTTTGCCGGATTTCCTATGAAAAATATAATGGAATCTCAAGCACTCCTACACCAGGACGTTCCCCTTTATTAGGGCCCATCGGAAGAACGGAATAGGATTGCCATGGCTCGGCTTTTTCTGTGGCAGCCTTTGAATAAATATTTAGTAACACCCCAAACACAGTCTTTGTAGTGTCAAATGGATGACATTCAATATGAAAGCAATCATACTATTTATGAATGACCATTTTGGGTAAGTTGAGAACTGGTTACCTTGTGAATCAGGCTTAATACGAATTTGCGTGGTACTGAATTGAAGGGAGGGCTTTTATCGTCTGAATTCGACCGCCGAATGGCGCTATCGGCAAAAGTTTGCTTTGAGTGCAACTCATTAGTACTGGGCCTCGCGCTTTATTAATAAGAAAAATCCCATTACGCATGCCCACTGCATTCCAACAGAACAGGCGAAGTGTGTTGTTCTTGGTTTCCAATTATTCTGCTCACTCTGGGTAACTAAACATGTGGTAATGTACAAAATACGCGTTACTAACTAGGGAAAACAAGCCGTTTCATTGGCTTTTGTACGGAAGCACGACACTTGTGCCGTGACGTGTACAGCCATATGGCCAAACATGGAGGACTTCGGTGCTAAAACGTGTGATCTGCATATTTGAAGGCACATTGCTGAATCCCAAAGAGGGGGAAACGAATAATTAGGAATTTATCACGTGATTAACAGTCTGTTCAACATTCTCCGTTTAATGCGGGCCTGTCGAATTTGACTTCCACATTCTGCCATCTCACCAGCCTGAAGTGCACACAGGAGGTGAACAGTGATTTTTAGTATCCTGTATTACATCGGAGACAATGGGGTGAATCGAAACCATGTAGGCAGTATTATGGAGCAGGTAGATAGTTGACTGCTTCTCTATTCACGCAAACTCAACGTTTAGAACACTATCCTTGGCGGTTATCAGACAGGCAGCACAACGGTTATTCTTTGGATAGAACCAGAGTACAGTAAGCTCCCAGAAAATGTTGCTAATCAGGATCGCTCGTTTCCTGCTTGCCAGAAGGTGCTGCATTCTTTGGAGACCAGTTGGTGGCACGAGAGCCCTGGTAAGCACGTCTCTTTGATGCTGCTTTCCTGGTCTGTATGTACAGAACAGATCAGCTTCCACCTTCCTAACTTGCTTTGCTGGGACCATGTAGTTTTGCATCGAAAATTGTTGACTGGACATGGTAACCACCCACCTAATTGCAGTCAATTAAAATTAGCCCACAGGCTGACGGGGTGCACTCATTTGGACGAAAAAATAATTTTCGGCCTCTCCTCCACACACGTAAATAAAACTAAGCCAATCAACCTATAAGTGTTCTGACAACCAAAATACCAAATCGGCAGCCGAACGATTCAGACCTGTGACTCATATAAGGGTACGGGAATGGATTGTCTCGAATCAGAGTTGGTTCGGAAATCAGAGTTGTCAGGTTTGAACGACTAGTCTTGTCTTGTCTCCTGTAAAAGGACAGTGGGTTCAAACTAGTTAGGCCATATTGGGTAATGAATACAAAATTCAACCCTGTAAATTCTAAAGTGTTCAACATTCAGCATCCCGGCACATTGAGACTAATCTCGCAGTTAAGAAGGAATGTTGACACAGTCGTGGCCCCGCTGGTTTCAGGTTGAATTCCAGGAATCTTCCAGAATGGCCATCATTTCAGAATTTAGTAAACAGAAATTTCACTTCCTCTGGTGTATTCTCTGTGCTTACTTTCGATTTTTTGTTTGTTTGAATAAACGACGCATTATGGAGCTCGTTTGATTATAAGCTGTACGAAGCTGGAGGAATTACACACAGTAGTCGGATGCCGGAATTCACAGCTTCGAAATGCGATCACTTAAAAATGGGGCGAAATTGCAATCTCATCGCTTGACACTTAACAAGTGATCCAATGACGTGGATCAGTGGCTAATCAAACGAAACTCTCTGACTATACACCAGCAGTCAGATGATTAGCTGAACTAGTCAGCAGCCGGTTAAATAAATAAGAAATTAGATTTTCCGGTGGGTGTTGGATTACCGTGCACTGCTTATTACGTGACCATCTGAACATCTTTGCTGCAATACATCTAGTAGCGCTATGTAATAATCCAACTCCTCTCGTATGAAAAGGTCACTCGAGGATTCCGTAGTTTATACCGTTTTTCGAATAGATATTAGGTCTCCTTTTCCATCACATGTTATTAACGTATCATTCACATACTTGAAGAATAATGACGAGAAAAATAACCGTCCAGCTGTAACACCCTTTCGGTGCCTAGCTGCCATGCCACCCGAAGGAAGCACGAGGGCTGGGATATTGCCAGGTTGCCCAAGCCTAGACAGGGGAAATCGAGAGGCAGAGGTGGGGTTCGAACCACGGACCTTCTGGTCAGTAAATTCGTGCTCTAAACACTGACGAGGATATTCCATTCTTAAGTGGTATGTTCGTAGCCTGGCCACTGCGACTACGCTGGATATATTATTACCAGGACATTTAATATAGAATTAAAATGTTTGTTATAAAAAAGCCCCTCTTTCCTGGGTTCCTGCTCATTATTCATTAAACTCAAGTGTCCCACTGATGCATACAACTTGGGGTTACTCAAACTTGGTCCATATAAGTAAAAATGTTTCACCGTGGGAGACCACTTCTAAAAAGACGGTTTGGCTGCTCCCTGGATAGTGATGTCTCTTTGTTAGTTATCGCTATGAATTATCAGGATGAATTGCTTCATTTCTTAGTAGGGTACTGCAGTAAAGTCCGAGAGTGAAATATCGAATGCTTCCTTTTCGGTCGTGCTGCACGTCAAAGCGACTGATGAGAAAAACCTAATATTGCATGTAGTTGACCTCCAATGAACGCTATGCAAGGCACCAGTGACGTTAAACTTCGAAGTGACACAATCTGCGGGGATCTAAACACCCTGATGATCGTTTAAAAAATCCTTCCTGTTAATCATCTAGTGTTTCTTAGGAGGATTTACACAGTTTCGCTGCACTGATTTCTGGTTACGTCGAGAAAAAAACCCTTAGTTCTGTCTGCCGAATTCTGCAGTTCACGCCTTTTCTCAGCCCCCAATGAATGCTATCCGACTGGAGTTTTTACCAAGTCCCAATGTGATTTGCAAAGTTCACACGCTCCGAAGCTGGTTCCTAACCCAGTTGTATCCAGACTGCGGCAATTCCGTGTGGTGTTTTTATAGCTGACATAGAAATTCGGGACACATTTGTTTGTGGGAATGAGCGACTCATATAGGGTTTTACCATACATAATTGTGGTTTCAACCTACTTATAAAGCAAAGAACATTATCATTGCTTTCTCATGACTTTGAGTGATATCACGGTATTTTCCAGACAAGAACTGACCTAGTCAATGCAACTGTTTACATCTTGTTGAAGGAAACTCCCTGATACTGTGTTTGCACACAAGATAGTCCACTTTTTGCGTGTACCATTTTATCTGCAGTAGAAAATGGGATCTTTAATAGGCCCGACCAACCAAAAATTGACCCCCATACAGTTTCAAAAACTAGAGCTCACATGAAACCATCAGTAGTTACGTCGGTTCTCGGATTTTAAGAAAAAAAATGCTGAAAATAGTGAGCAGATTATGTTTAGAAGTGGGATTTTAAGGCTGTGCAAGGATGTTTGCGAACTACCAAAATGATGACTGTACCTTGTCGTGGTAGACGGATCTAAGCCAAAACTTTAATGCAACTTTGCAATTCCGCACAATGACTAGTGTCATCACGTGATTCCTCTAGATAGAACTTGCCTGGCGCCCCACTTAATGTCAGTAATTCAGTAGTATTCCGCTTGTATAGAGTAAAACATTGTACCAATATCAGCCGAGCCTCCTAGAAGTTACCGAGGCCTTGGAATCCTTCACAATGTGCAAGTGCTCGTCTCGACGCTGGTCCGCTGAATTGTGTTTGATACATAGTATTCTTATATGATTATTGGTTCAGGAAGGTGGGATTTTCCCGTGATTTTTAAGCGCAGATTTCTGCAGAAGGACAATCCGGATGTGCTAACCTCTTCCGTTTCAGCTTCACGAACCCCGAAGACTCAAAGGTGGCAAGGGGGCGGCAATAAGTTAGCATGCTTGAGTATTGGGATGCATCGTTCAAGGTCAGTCTACGCAAAATTAAGTGACTTAAACTTCTTGAAAGAAGTGCGCCCCGCCTAAACGCACACCAAACACGTTGCTGACCAACCACAGCTGAAAGGGGCAGACTTCAGACCACTATGGAAAAGGGTTCTGGTTCAAATCCGCTAGGGCCGTTGGTTGTTTTGAGTAAAAACATAACACATTCGCGCTACCCCTCCATTTTCATGCATAGGTGTAGTTCGATCGCAGCATAAGATCCAGATTTCGACGAACATTCACATTTGCAAACGAATTTGGTTTTGATATGGAAGTCAACTGAGCCCAGCTGAATCTTTAATTTGTGATGGTGTGCTTCAACTGCATGTGCTGCACCAGGCCATCTGATATCGCAGTTAATACACCATTCAAGATATCGTAATACATTATTGTCTAGACGTAACACATTACTCAAACTCAGGGACCTCACCTATCTGATGAGCCCCGAGAAGGGTGAAGTCAGTCTGTGGGCTGTTGGAGAGTTTTCAGCAACCCTGTGAGTAGTGTGTTGCGTCTAGACAACAAAATCCAGATATATCACTTGTTGTTTATTCTTGTCGTGTATTGGCTACCTTGACTTAACCGAAATCTATGCCAACAGGGGACTTCCGGCAACTAAAGGTAATTTTTGGACCACAGCTGGAAGCGGAGACTAGGACAGAGTTATTGTCTCCTTATAGTAACACAATTAATCTATAATGATACTGAATCGACTGATACCGTTAAAATTCCCTCTCGAGTCCTAGTACGCCAATCTCTGTCTCACACGTGACTTGCTGTTCTTTATGAAAGGAAAGCAACATTGGTAGTATCAAACAAGGGCTGGTCAATATAACCAAACTAGCCGTTGCATGGCGCCCATTCCCTGGTTTAATGATGGAACTACGGAGAAAAATCATCCAAAGACTACGTAAACGCTACCTTTTTCACATCTCAAAGGAATGCGGCCTAGCTAAGTGAAACTGGCTGGACGGTCAAAGGTGCTAAGATTTCTGTTGGGCAGTTGTAGAGCGCAGTAGTCGAAAAAATGAGTCGCCTTTACAAAGATAATTGCATTGGAGGGGAAAAGTGCTAGTTTTATTCCCACGCCAAAAGCACGCAACAACAAATAATAGGATTGTTTGTGGTGAAATACTTGAAACTAGCATGTAGTACTCTTGAGGAAAATCATGTTACCTTACACTGCGACCCAACGCACTGAGAAAGTGTAGCGAATTACGTTGAACAGTATCTTTTCTGCCTGATGGTATTTGAACGACGGTTGTCGAGTGGGATCTACTTCCCAGTTTAGTTGCATAAGGGTTCTAATGAAATGTTATCGTTTCATGAGGAAGAACACAAAACAAAGGTATGAACCACGCAGTGTCTTCTAAAATTCAGCGCACACAACTGGGTCCGTGTTGTGACATGCCTCAATGGAGCACACCTTGGTGGGTTTAAATTTTTCTGGAGGTTTAGTGAACTTAATAATTCGAATGTCTCTCGAATGATGATGAGCCGCAAGAAAACTTCGTTAGGTGGTGCAGTGGACCTATCCACTGAGGTTGCATCGCGTGATCTATTAGTAACGTATCCTTGAGTTCAGACTTTGATACCCAAGGAGCCTGATCTAATGATTGTCATCATCTGGCCATCCTCTAAATAGTTTTTGGCTAGCTAGGCTTCTGAAGCACGCTACAAGCAACGTCTATGTCAACATTTTTCTTGCTATGATGTCTTTTTTTAGCGTGTTTTCTACGGGTGGAAGTCTATGCTTTTCATTAACAAGATAAGCCCTCTGGTTCCAATAAAATACACATTTTATATACTAGTATATATTTAAACATGCAAATACTTTCATACAAATTTACATGTAGGTATAAATATATATTTCAGTACTCACGTTATAAATAAAAAAGCTAATCGTTCGGTGCGTGGTTGTCATGCCACCCGAGGAGGCACGAGAGCCTAGATACTGCCAAGTTACCTAAGTCTAGATATGAGCAGTTGAGATCCCGGGGCTGGGTTCGAATCACGGACCTTTGGGTCAGTAAGTTCACCCCTTAACCACTGGACTATCTGAATCATATTTCACTCATATCTCCTCATATACTCACATGCGCATATGTTTACGATAAACTAATATGTTTACTGTCTCCTTTTTCTCGTGTGTGCACATTTTTGCTCATGGACATTGGTATTCAGTCACGTTTTACTCATGCGCTCATAGTTATTCCAGGGTGAACTATAAAGATTTTTTCGTGTTCGTTCAGATTTACACATGTTAGGACCCTTTTCCAATCATCACAACTTTCTCCATCTGAGAGTTATTAGGGATGATTTACTGTCGCGCGGTTATACGTGTCGCACTTCTCGTTTCTACATGCCAGGCAGTCCTCACTGTGCGACACGGAAATGCCATCTGCGAAACTCATAACTGCATAAGTCATGCATTTCTCATGCAATTTCTGGCTCATAGAGATGTGATAACATCTTCCACTACTAACTGTCTGAGCCATCGTTCTCCCCTCATACTGGACAGTTGAAATCGCAATGGTACTCAGACCAAGCGAGCAGTAAGTTTGCTCGAATCAGATGGTAGAATTTCCTTGAAGGCTGCTTAAACCCACATAACAACCCACGACAGGTTTCACCTTTCTTAGGGATCATCGGGTAGGCGAAGTCCCCAAGCCTCCCCCAAGTTTATACTCTGCTTGAATCTGAATTGTACGAGATTCGACAGATGCACTCATTTGCAAACCAGTTTGGTTTACGTAGCAGACTCGGCTGAATCCTAACTGAATCTCCCGTACGGGACCTTGAAATATCGCCCGATTACGTACACATTTGCATTTTTGATGTTATTGGAAAGTACAACCCGAATTTCAGGCAGACAGTGGAAGACAACAGTTTGTGTAGCGAAAATTGCGCTGCAAACTGATCGCTGTTACATGTATTTCGCATTCGGTTCCTTCAGTGCTCGATAAAAAAACCAAAACTTTTCTCAAATTATGCGAGTACCGGTTAAGCTTTTTGTTTTAGCTTCTGGACGATGGACGTAGTGGTAGAAGTTTGATCAAGCTTACATTTTATTATTTTGTTAACCAGACCCAGCTCACACGTCTGAGCAATCGAAAACCCTCATCAGTATCAACCGAGGCAGGCCTTTTTAAGATCAAATGCATTTCTTCGTAAGCCTATGGGATACAGATCGACTTACCTGTTCCTGTGTTTTTGTGTACCGGTGCAACCAAGCTAAATACATTGATGTTGATTGTGAGTAACTCGGCTCACAGGGAATTATAGATCCGAATGAGTAGACTTGTTGAATGGTTTCGAGAACAGTCATCTTTTTCCAATTTTTCAAAACACTTGGAAATTATTCCCTTCTTCATTACAGATAGGCCGAATCGAGTTCTTGTCTACAGCTTACTATCACCGATGGTTGATGACATTTGTCTTCCAAGACACACAGGGATGAAGTACTTTTGGCTCACCATAGCAACATTACCTCATTTGGTAGCTTAACTGTCAAATTGTTTTTGTAGAATTTTGACGGCTTTCCTTTTATGATCTCAGATGTTGAACGCTATCTGTTCCCAAAATGTGATGTTGTATGTGTTCTTTCCCGTTGAGTTAGTAGTTTTCTTACCGTATCCCCTGGCTCGGAAAAAGATTACCACCACATAAATCAGTGAACCACTTCTCCGTGTGCAGTGGAATATCTAATAGTGTCTTATTAGTCAACGACGCGTCTACCACGACGCCTGAAGCAGCTTTGCCCAGAAAACTGATTAGAACAGGCCACATCCGTTTCATGCAAGGTTCAAGCACACACTTTTCCTTACTAGAATTAATGCGTGTCAGAATACCATGGATCCCTAAATGCCTCGGTGTCTCATCAAAGCTGGCTTATCGCGTAATGACTTAGTTGTTTTGGACGTTATTTTCACTGCTTTTATATATCCGCTATGAGTAAGATGGCTAAAGTCTTACCTCCCGGAATGTGTAAGGCTAAACTTGACTTAACTGGACGCCAAATTTGACATCCAAAAGGAACGAGGACTCAGCAAGCCGGGAGAATTAAAGAGGAAAGTGCTATATTGCAACCAAAGTTTTTAAAATCTTCTTTTGGGTCATATTTAAACCAGATATCAAAATAGTGATCAAAGATATTTAGTGCTAAATGCAAGTCTGTTCACAATGTGTAAAACCAAAGGGTCATTTACTGTTTGACTCTTGAAACATAGTGTAACTAGAAGACCTTGATGTTCCTCACTATTAGTGAATCAGACCTAGTCATACCGTGCTCGTAATGCATCATGGTGGTGCAAGTGCCTTACGGACTCAAGAGAGGACCACCACACTTTCTACACAATCACTTGTACCCAGTTATCACAAATGGATTTCTTCATCAAAACACATGACGAAATGTCAAGAAGATTCTACAGGTGTAAGAATATGCTGGTCGCTTTCGTGTCCAAACTGTCCACCCTGTATTCGGACAGTCAGTCCAAGAGGTAGCCATGACTTTTATTAGTCACAGTTTTGTCATGTAAACGGGGTTAATCAACGGGTGAACACAGTAATTGACTCTAGCCTCTCGTAGGACGCTACCGTGTCTTACAATACCAAGTACGGTGTTTACAAGTAGTTTGCTTGCTTGGATGATGAGGTGGAGTAGGCCAGAACGCGTCAGGGGTGGAAAGTTTTCCCACTACGCGTGGTCGTTATGTGGGTCTGTGCGTATGAACTCATATGATCAGACTTGTGCCGTTCGCAGAAAACTGAAGAGGACCTTATTACACTACTTATAAGGTTGCTGAGGACTCTTCGACAACCCACGACCGGTTTCGTTCTTCTTGAGGCTCATCAGGTAGGCGCATTCCCCGAGTTTCCGTGAACCTTATGTTCTACTTGAACCCAAATTGCACGAAATTGGCGAAATACACTCGTTTGCATACCAAGTTGGTTTTGACAGGAGGCTTACTTGAAGCCCAGCTGAATCTCTCGTTTACGATGTTTTTGAGCAACTGGATGTGCTGCACCAGGCCGTCTCATGTTTCAATTAGCATGATATTCGAGATATCGCGGTTTGAAGGCGGTCTGAATAGGACCTTCTTTAGAAAGTCATTATGACGCAAAATTGTGTTTTTAATTTATCACTATCAAACAGGCAAAATCACGTGGCTTAAAACCATTTTTATATTATAGAATATCCTATAGAGACATAAAATACCAGATAAATAGTGTAAACGTTGCTGAATTCTTCCATTTTCGTCAGATTTTGGATGTCAGCGATATCTTTCATATACAAGTGAAGTTGAGATTTGCGGGTGCGGTCTTTCTACGGCCTAGCGCAACTCATTCCGAAATATCTGAAGGAATGAACACTGGTTTGTAAACATCCATTAGCACAGTAGGCTACTTTTGTTACGATAGCAGTTGTTAGAGTTTTCATCTTCATTCTAAGTCAGACTGCTAGATGTGCGCATACCTGGCGGTCAACACGTTACTTGGATTACCGTGTTTGATTTTTGCTGATGAATCACTCACCTATCTATCTATCTATCTATCTATCTATCTATCTATCTATCTATCCATCTATCTAGCTATCTATACACTCTGCTGATGATTCCCAACGGAGATCAAACAATTCCCGACTTTCAGCATAGACTGGCTTCATTGGCAGGATGAAATCTCAGTTGAAAAGTATTATCACGTTGGAATAGTATGCTACGTCTGCTAGAAATGTGCTGGGATTTCTAATACAACATGCCATGTACAGACGAAGTCCAGTCGGTAACCAAAACAATGGCGTACATGGAAAGTATTTAACTGAACACCACCAAATCGTACACTGAGTCTACAAGCACCGGATATAGAGACTATGAAATTGAGAGCGCCCCATGGTTCATTTGGACCAATATTTAAGTGTTTGGTGTACAAAATTACAGAAGAACTCTCAGTCAACTGGAGGATGTTTGGAAATGATTGAATAGTCATCGTTTCAGGGAAGTTTGGTTAAATAAATCCGCCGTGTGTTTGCCGAGTCTCTTTGGTAGGATTTGCACTAGATGTCTTATTAGAGAACGTCACAGATGATCAATCCATGTAAGTCTTACGGTAAGGCCACCTCTGTCTAAACAGTTACCGTTCAACTTACACATGTGGAACCATGTGTGCAAGTAAAGAGTAAATTTGATAGAAATTGGGGGAAGGCGCCTACCCGAAGAACCCTGAGGAGAACAAAATATTAACCGGCTTTTAATGAGATCTCATCGCAATCATAAGTGATGAAAATTACTAAAATGTTTGGTGAAGTCGGTAGTAGTGTTCACAACTCGCCGGATTGAATACCACATTTGGCAGAGCGTAGCCAGGCGAAATTTGTTTCCTCTGTACTTTGTTAACCCCACAAGCTAGTTATAGCTGCAATCAATTAAGGTCAGTCGTACTGGCGATCATGACGGAGGCTCAGGTCCCATTTATCAGGAAGTGTGACCTCAAATTCTGTGGCCAGAATGTAGTTCCAAGCGAGCCAACCTGGAGAGTTGCTTGTCCTGGACTAGGACCGGAATATCTGGATGGTTAGCCTGAAGTAATCCATCCATCTTCAGCATCCGTTAATCTTTCGTAGAAATACTCGATCAATAACTGTCAACCAGTTATTTTTTTCCGGGAATCACGTATAATCAGTCACTGCGCTGAACATCACGCCATTTAACTTGGCATCATTCACTTAGTTTTGACTGTTTTCATTTGTTGTCCTACTATCGCACGGGTTTACACCAAGTGCCCCATAAACACACACAGTAAGTCATAAATCATGTACGGGCCGGTGCCGCCAGGTGTAAGATGAGCCATTTCGAAGTTGGCTGGATGGGGTGAACACTGGCTTGCCGGCCGATACGCACGTCGTTTGGGCCCACACCTGATTTAGCGTGAAGAGCGATCTTGTTACGGGATGCGAAGACGATGGATTGCCAGGCGGTTTGAGGCTGAAAGCTGTGGCGATTCATCTCACCTATTCACCAAGACCATAAGAATTGGCCTGGACTGCTGTTAATCGTGCTAAGCAAGATGTGTTTGGTACAGCCTGCATACCACAGAGTCGGGCAGGTCACTCCCCATGTGGAAGCCATGAGCAATATAAAGTACTTAGTTTCATGTGTGTCTTAGGCTCAGTACGTGTCTCTTACAGTGTAGTATAAGTTGGGCCAACTGATTAAACTGACGATGGACTGTTTGACCTTTTAGTAAATATTACACAAGAAACCGACAGGTCGTGAGGTCGAAAATAAAGGGTAGCAGAATACTGGTGATAAATCGCCTTAAGCGTGGTGCGGTGATTATTGTGGACACCTATTGGTGGCAGAGGAAGCTGTTGCAGCACACTGACAAAGGACTCAACAACGTATGGCAGAACTGACAACTTTAGGGACTAATGAAGTTGGAACGGGAATAGTCTTTCTACGCGCTCAAAGTATAAATAGGCGACGACAGCATGGCTAGAGATCTCATAGATCTCAATACACATTTTGTTTGCCACTACTTGAGCTTCTTGTTCTGGAAAGAAACAGCAGCACTCAGCACACTACCAACAGACCATCCATCCTTTTCTTTCCAGTGATTTCTCCAAATAAAAATATACAGTACAACTGTCCCGCGGTTTTTTATTACAGAATGTTGAATACAGTTCAATATCTAAGGTCCAACTGAATTTCAGGGGGGGGGTGGGTGAACCAGAGTTGTTGTTAGTTCCCTAATCGATTTCTTAACGTACTTTCATCTTATAGACTTGGTCAAAATATATCCAGCCATAAAGAGCCGAAGAATTTCACCTGTGTGAAGCACTCACTAGAGATTGGAAAGCACTCAGCTTCAGGTTGGATGTATTCCATCCGGAATCTAACAGAACAGTGCATGTTTAGGATAGTTTGTTTAAAAAACTGTAACACTTATCAGCATCAAGGAAAGGTTAATGTCCACACACGCTCTCATTTAACTAGTCCTTCTACTATACTGAGGCATTCATTTAGGTTAGTACACATCGAAATCAGAAAGTGTTGGGCCTGAGTTTCACAATTACTGGAGCTCATCAACGGTGCATTGAGATGTGATCGTCTAATGTGAGTGTACTACGGACATTCCACCATCAGCGCACAAGCAGCGCATCCGAATTATCACGTCTGGACAGACAAACATGTGTAAGGTCTGAATGGATACCCCGGGTTCTGGAATGAAGTCCCAGTAACTGTCATGGTTTTCCCAGACGATGTTCTTTCTGTCAAGACCACCAAACAAGATGGTGCCGTAGAAGCCGTCAACCTTTCGGACGACTGTGTGATACTTATTTATTGTGGTGGATTCCGTTAAACTCCAAGAATTTACAAGCTTGTAGTCTACTTACACAGTTAGAGGACTCAAAAATTATTTGACCTTTAACCCACTCGTCAGTACGAGTTTTTGGTTTTGAAAAAGGTTGCACTTTCCAAAATTTAGCTTTGCCGTTTCGCCCACCTCACATCATGTATGCAAACTGATTTCACACTGCAAACGTAATCCAGACAAGCTTTTTGTTGGATGTTGGATAACCAGCAGGACTTACCACCATCGCCGTGTTGTCGTTTTCGTCTCATTGATTGTCTTCACGGCTTCCTCGCCATACATTACTTCTCGGTCCCTGGTATTGAATTTTACCTGTCTGGGTTGACTGTTATTCTTTCTTGACGACAGTACTTTGAATTGCTCCACGGAATTAAAAGGACTGTGTCGTTCGTAGACGAAACTTTTTCCTGCACTCCATCCCTTCTGCGTATTCCAATATCTGTTCGGGGAAAGCCTGTGTGACCTCATTCTACTAAGGTAATCCAGAGGGTTCGACCTGGTATTGCGCGACTGAGCTGTTAAATCAAAAAACCTATCGTAGTCCTGATAGACGGAGGCTGTCTGATGTGGGGAAGATTCCCCAGATAACGTGAGTGGTGTGTTTGCATGACTCGGGAAGATAACACTTTCCACCCCACATGTAAGGATATCATGACACAAGAAATACAGAATCACTCCCAACATTGAGCACGTAGTCCGATGAATGAGATCCACACGTACGTTTGTGGCTACCATTTGAAGCAAGTACATACAGCTGAATGGGAATTATACTGTGATGGAAATGGTCGCAGTGTGAAATCCATCGAAGGATAGACTAGTTTATCACTTTCGGTGCTGTTTCGTGTGAAGTTCAGTGACCACCTTGGTGGGTGGAACATAATAGTGTCGGAAAGCACGCGTGTGTGAATGCGTTCGTGTATGCTGGTGCCACACTCAACCTGGACGGCACACGAGGGAGGAATTCACAATAGGTTGAATGATGCAACGCGTCATTTGAGCTGACCGGCTTTATGTTGTGCATAACAAGCAGCGACCAATCAGCTGAGAGCTGACCGACGCACAGCGTGCACAGACCTACGTATGCGTGTGCCTACAAACTGTAGTAGGGGTGCAAAGTGTGCTAAGGGCATCAGGTCGGTATTCAAAATCGTGATGGGACGGCAGAGTTGTTTGAAGGACCGAATGCTTGCATGGGTGTGAGAAAAAGTTTAGTAAAAGCGCGAATAATGGCGTTTGCAATATTTAATTCAAACAGCCCATAGATATGTTCACAGCCGATAAAATTAATTACTTACTTACGTAAAATCTCATGTATACAGTGTTAAAGTTGAAAAACGAAGCTTGCATCCGTAACCTTGAGATTAGAAGGCATTGTTTTTTCTGATTTTCCTAACTAATAGCTTCCTACACAGCAATAAGGACATTTTTAAAATTGCAATTCTCTTGGACTAAATGAATCTGTTTACAGTGTGGTCAGTGCGATCTTGGCCACATGAGGAGTGCGTGAGTATCCCCTGGACCTCTGCGCACTTCTGAACAAGTGTAGCTCGAAACGGCACATAGTTCTCCAGATGTTCCGGCAGAGCAAAAAGTTAAGGAAATCTTCACCCTCTTACGATTCTGACGATGGTGCTACACTGCTCGCAAGCGTGCCACTGCCCGCCGTCTACCCAAAGAATAGTTGGTCAGTGACCCTGTCCCGACGCATCCGGAAATAACATTACACGTAGAGCGACGGTGGAGGTAGTTATCAGTAGATAGTTAAGATAATCTAAAAAAAAGTAACGTTCCTGTCGATGCGCGACATTCTCAAGTCACAAACTGATAAGTTAGAAGGAATACTGAAAGTCAAGGATGATGCTGATTGGGAAAACGGTATTGCAAAGGTCATGCTTAAAAATGTCGTCGTCAATAGTAAACTGAGAATACAACTTCGAGCTATGCTCATATCTGCTGTGAAAGTTGCATCCTGCTTGAACTCCAGGAGGCAGGTTGGATCGATTTTGGATACGAATAGTCCATGGACTTTATTAAAGAAGGAAGAAACCCTATCGTCCTTGTGAAGCAGCAAGCATGCCTGTCAAACTGAGCATAATAATGGAGACCCATCTGCATCTCCGGAGTGCACGCCTAAAGAGGCAAATGTCGTTACCGAGGTTCTTCCAACTGCATGGATGGGCCTTGAAAATAGTTTGCAGTTATAAACTGGTAGATAGAGAGGAACTGATAGTAGTCTCACAAAAATAATGTGCGAGTGACGACCAACAGTGGTTCATTCAGAATTTTCGGTGCTCCGATACCGGCCCCAAATACACTAGTTATCACTGAAGATGTGACTGAGGATGAAATAACTCATGAACAACGTAAGACACGAACCCGTCAGGAATACTATGGGGTTCTGAGATACGAAACATCCTGTATATCAACACACCAGTCCACTGAGTAAACGTAACGGACCGAAAGAACTAATAATTCAAACTCTGATCAGATGCATTCGGAATATGTCGATCAATAAACTATACTTATGAGTTATATTGTAATTATACCTACGATTATAATATAATGTGTTATGTATCCCCCCGGGCAGAGTCACCGTTCGACGAGGAGGTGGAGTTTGTCCTCTCAAAACACACAAGAGGAGCAAACGAATTCACGAACAACAGACATTGCCTGGCACTTGGAGATTCAGTAATCCTTTCATTGGCTAGAAAGCCCGAACTTTCGTTGTGTCTGCACTATTACAAAAAAAGCGTTGTCCCAGACCAAAATTCAACTTTGGATCCTATACTGTAACCCAGACAATCATGTATTGAAAATATATCAGAATGACCCCGGTATGTTTGCCGTTGTTGTTCCCTATACATCAAAAGGTAACTGATATGAAAATAAATTTTGCAAAACTCAGGGCTGAAGTGAGTGCTCACACCTGAATATTGGAAACAGAAACGGGCATCAACACAAGTTGTCGCCAACATCTAACGAGAAAGTTATATAAACTTTGGACTTCCATCATTATCTGTCTTTAGTTTGGTTTGAAGTGAGACTGCCTTCTCGGCCAAAGTGAAGACACTCAAAGCTTATCAATGAGAGATATCAAAATTTTACAAAATAAGGTGGGAAGCCACTATAGCGCGTTAGAAATTGAGAAACGGAAAACTTTGAAAAAAAAACAAACGATTGATGCTGTTATCCTCCCAATCGTAGGTATAAAATACGAACAAAAAGATGTTCCTTTGGAACTCTGAACCTTGATAAAGGATTGGAGAGAAGACTAATTCCTTGGTTTGCGCTGCTCTTAGGCCCAAACAGAAGAATTTAGAATCTAATTGATGATATGTGAAATTCTTAGTCACAGATGAAGAAACCAGAAGTTTGCTGAAAGCAATAATCGTCCGAAAACCCCTGGGTTGCAATGAGATCACTCTTTTATTGGTGTTCCAGGAGAGCTGATTCCGTCGTTATTCTGACAAACGTCAGTTAAAGGAAGGATTCCCTTTTAAAAGGAAAGGTGGCAATTACTCCTGGATATAAAGGAGAACCGAAAATTATCGATCTATGGGTCATGTATGTATTCGCCGCAAAGCGATCGGAGCAGTAACGACAAGAAGTTCACAGGATTACCTGTCTCTGAGACAACCAAGTTCTAGAAGAGATCACTTGTATATGGCTAGTTTGCTGGTAGCTCACGAAAGACGGGCCAAAGCAAATAAGAATCGGTGCCCAACAGGTTTTTATCTATATTGACTTCAATAAAGTGTCCGAAACGGTGGCGCGTATATGCCTTTGGACAAACTGCAAGCCTTGACGCAAGCTGAATGAGAACTTGCTGTCTGACAGAAGTCTAGCTGTCCAGGTAAAAGACACCCTTGGTTATCTAGGTCTGGTCGGGTCTCGCAAAGAACAAGGCTTGGCCCATTATTATCAATGTTAACCTTCCTTTAGGATTCCACTCATCTTGTCCCATCTTAGCTAACCACTTCTAACTTTAGAGATTTGCAAAATCGTATCAAACTGCGCCTATTCAGGAACTTGACCTGTTTTAACTGGTAGAATGGTAGAATACAAACCATATTTACTTCTGAAGAAATGTTTGGGGATATAGGAAGATCCTTCCGCAAGCTACTCCCGATAGTGTTGCGGTCGAATAGAGGAGCACAGCGCAGTACTTTACCTTAGTACCATTGATGATATGGAAGCAAGGCTTCTGCTATACGGATGGACTGAGTGCCCTGTATTTGTTTGTGCAAATGTATGGACGAATCGAACGTGACTACGTAACCGTTCGGGATATTTCCCAGGGAGACAAGGGGGCGGGGACTTCACTTGTTTTTCCAGTTGGAAACAGAACAGCGGATAAGTGAACGCAGCTTAACGATGCATTAGCAGAAGGCAAAGGGAATACCATCGGTCTGTAGATGTACGATGTATATACTTCAGGATGTTTCGTTTCTTAAAAGTCCAACATATCTATTCGACCGAAGAAACATTACAAACTTCAGCGAAATACACTCATTTGCAAACAAGTTTGGTTTTGCGAGAGACTCAGCTTGAACCCAGCTGAATCTCTCGTTTATGATGTCTCCAGGCAGCTGAATGTGCTGCACCAGGCCGCCTCATGTTTCAGTTAGTACGATATTCGAGATATCGCGATACATGTATATACGTAATACACTACTCATAGGGTTGTTGAAAAGTCTTCGACAGCCCACGACCGGTTTCGCCCTTCTTAGGGCTCATCAGGTAGGCGCAGTCCCCGAGTTTCCGTCAACCTTATGTTCTACTCGTAGCAACTGAAACATGAGACGGCCTGGTGCAGCACATTCAGTTGCCTGGCAACATCACGAACGAGAGATTCAGCTGGGTTCCAGGTGAGTCTCTCGCAAAACCAAATTTGTTTGCAGATGAGTGTATTTCGCCAATTTCGTGCAATTTGGTTTCAAGTAGAACATAAGGTTGACGGAAACTCGGGGACTGCGCCTACCTGATGAGCCCCAAGAAGGGCGAAACCGGTCGTGGGCTGTCGAAGA
>SJOL01010112.1:874594-923539 GCA_004794785.1 Opisthorchis felineus
TTTCTTAGCCTGTTGGGAACAATTCAGCTTCTTGTTGCGCTTCTAATCTGTCCCCTTCGGCAAACCGTGAGGATTACTTGTTAACCATTTATGTTTGTGTGGTACAGTGATTTCCCTGATGAGTACCATTCCTGAGCTAGAGACAACTCAGCGGTGAAGACTCGAAAATGCTGACCTTACGGTTTTACACCAACACTGCCTATTCAATTGCGCCTGTCTAACATTAACTCGCCCCACGTGCCTTCATCGATTTGCACGGCAGCAATGCCCAGAAAGGGTGCCACAGCGGAACTGTTGGGCATTAGTATTGCCACTCCTCAGAGAAGACCAGTATATGGAAGTTAGATTAAAAAAACGCTGCTGGAAGAGAAAACTGAAGAACAAAACTCTTACTTACAGACTGTCCCTGTCCACCTCTGCAGCTGTTCTGTTTCCGAGATTTTGGGTTATTACAATATATAGTAACAGAAAACATAGGGCAGCCAGTACATCGTTACGCACATGTGACCTATGATTACTTCCGTGAAAACGCAACCATATATTCTGTCTACCATCGTATACCTCATTAAAGAGGTGAAGTGGCAACGTGCTTATTGATAGTGTACGGGCGAAGCGAGAATTTCATACGGTATCATACATTGCCAGACCCTCTTGACCGATGCGAGTTCGTGGAAGTCGGGCAAAACCGTTGTTCATACTTTGTTCGCTAACCTGCACATCGTTAATAATATCATCAGCTGATACTACTCACTCACCATGCACTCAGGACGAGCCAGTCATAGCTAAAAGATCTAGTGCTGAACTCATCTGTGTAGGATATGGTTTCATTGAGGATTCGTGCGACACGTTCTACCTTAAGTTTTAACTCACGATTTAGTATCTGAGCTTTTCTACAGATGTTCTTAGTACAGCGCCATTAAAAAAACTCATTCATTCTATTCCTGTTTACATACAGCGCACAGATATTTGGAGTTTCAAACAGGGGGCTACAAAAGTCAATCTGTAGATCAGCCAACTGAAATCGTGTCCCTTTATGCACCAGAGCCACCTTGAGGGACTACGAAATCTCCTCTCGCTAACCGAGATATGCCTTAAGCCCCCCTAATAACAGTCTATCTTCACCTCAAGCCCAAAACCCGTGTACGCTCGATGTCCCTCACTTTGGGAGGACAACCGCAGTCAGTAGCAAGTTCAGTGATGACACAGGGACCGCACAACAGGCAGAGCAATACACCAGATTCTTTCCAGAGAATGGCCTGGGTCAATGATTATGGTCCACTCACTACCTTACTTGGCTGACCGTACTGGCCCCCGAATACAACATAGAACGTTCCCTACAATTACACGGAGGTGTTGTCACAAGTATTGTGGGAATTTCGTCTTAACGGGAGGTACAGTTGATTCTTTCGTTATTAGGATTCCTCAGTTTCACGCAATCCAGTGTTCGGGTGGTCGGTGGCAACCAGAGAACTACTCCTATCTGATGGACCACAAGGAGAGCGAAACCGATAATGGACCGTCCAAGCAATTTAGCAGACGTACAGCTCATGCGTAAAGATAATACGGAACTTATATTTCACCACTGCGTTAAACCTGGAACAGAGTATTTTTACAAAACCAAAAGTCCCGAGAAGGGAAGTGGTGCAGTTTACTAATTTTTTCCCCTCTTTAAAGTAGTGTTTCGGCATTGGAAAGCTGATTCCGGCCTAAATTTATGTTAAATCACCCAAGAATGAACACGCCTACAGCGGTAGTGATTACGCATAAATGCAAGGGCCAAGGTCTTTTAAAAAACCATTCGATTTCCTGACTTCCAATTCAGTCAAATTTTTCATCGTTTCATTTAAAGTTTTGATCTGGAATTTCACGGTGCATGCAACGCCTTGGAGTTAACGACCTTAATTCCTATCCCATTCAACCGACCTAGAAATTTCTTGGTTTACGATTCAAAACAATGAACACTGATTGACATCAGACGAAATTCCGAACCACCCTTTTTGGGTTTAACGACATCGATCGTTAACGCGTTCCCGTTGACCACTTGAAAAGTAATGATTGCAGTTATGTGGCCATTATACGGCGCCCCACACGCACAAGATTTATGTACCTGGCAAACAACGCGCACTAGCACCGGTTACCATTGCAGTCTACACAATCACACATCATCCGTCAGCCAGACAGCTTGTTGTAGGCAGGAGCGTGTGAGAATTGAGATAGAGATCTGTCGGGGAGTTTTACCAAGCACCGTCGAGGCTACTGAACTAGGATGTTCTTGCCTAATCCTGACCAAATTGCCACGGTGGATGGGCAATAAAGTAACGGGTAATCAGTGTGTAAACAAGACAGCGGTCAAACGGGAGGCTGTTTCCATGATGCATAGAAAGATGTTATTTCAGACCACGTTTTTAAAGAGGGATACGATGAAAATTACGGTTGCGATTTTTTGGATCTGAAAAACACCATCATATGTGAATAAAAGCTACTGCCACTTTTTATCCTCCACGCGATTCATTTTTTTCTCGCTGAGTAGAATGATCCACCTAGAGGAGACTTATGAGCAAGCATAATTGATATTTGACCATTGATATATTTGACCACCCAACAGCGCACTGAAGATGTCTCCTCGAATGGTGACGAAACGTCTGCAAATCAATTGCCAAGCTCGGCGAACAGATCAACAGCCACCTGATCAATTACCAACTGATATTTGATATTCCTGGTCTAACCAAGAAAAATAGGAACGCAAAAACAGATGCTTGTGGTGGAACCCAACCACGATATGGCTAATACACTTGCGCATCGTCAAACAACTACGCAAAGCCAATCTACCAGGCGCTGATGACGTTACCTAGATTGATGGCGAGATGGCTACAGCCCAACTTAGCAAACAAGACAACAACCATCCACACAATCTGAGATACCCGAGTCCGCCACATTGGTAGGTGATTAGCTGAATAAACCAACAACTGGTTGGATTAAGAATCGTATCTAAGTCACTTGACTCAAACTGAAAAGTAGGTAACGTATCTTATAAAACTCCATCGTAAGCTCCAAGTGTTTCAAAAGAACGGTTGGAGGAACTAATTCTATTCGAATCTTTAGCACAAACATTATGGTGGTAGACTTAACAGGGTGAACTTTCAGAGTGATCCTTCGGATCTCTCGAAATGTCAGCAGTACATTGATAACCCTACGAAACTACAAGATACCGTCGTACATCGTTTTCATCCCTTAACATGGTGGACAGATGAAGATCAGCGCTTGGTCGAGAAAATTCTTAACTTCAGTATATACGAGTGCTCCTAATGTGGGGAGTAGTAGTTAAGGGGTACTACTGAGGAGAGGTAGGCGGCGTCAACAGCAGTGGAGTTCTATGTATACATTCTACTGCACTTAGCACTTCGGAGACCCAGGCTGAATTCGTCACCCGGTGGTCGATTTGGTACAATTCATACCTGTGATACACCTGGGCTACTGCTAGGGTAACCAAGCTCCACTAAAAGGCAGCAGTGGTTAACGTACTATTACTAAAGTCATTTCAATGTGATGGACAGACCGCAATACGCATTCCTTTCACAACATGAAAAAAAGACGGTGTTTCTGTTAACTCTGTCCATGGAAAAACCTATCAGGAAAGATCACATGAACGCCCTTCACATCCGCCTCTTGTCAATGCCAGGAGGTCTTCTTCTCACAACGGATTGTGAGACTTCCTTGAATCTAGCCATACTGGCTTATTAAGTTTAACTTTGCCACTCCCAAAGGCGTGCTATACCGGTAGGCTGTCCATGTTTAGACTGAAGTAGAAATGCAGAGGTGGATTTGAATCGCGGACTTTACGATCAGCAGCAGTTTGAGATGCTGCTCAAAGACTGGCTTTAACCAACGGCAAATTTCTTTCCTGCTGACAGCAATTCAGCAGGAGGGATTTCGAAGGAGAAATGGAGGTCAACAATCTGTGGATTCAAGATTTTCAGACATTGACTGTCATTCATGGAGTACAACTATACTCCACTTTTAAATATCCGTTCCCTATTACATTTAGGGGTCTGGATGATTTTTGACACCGTAGGCAACCAGGCCAGACAGAAACTAAGGTGAGATTTGCACTGTGATATGGATCTAAGAATTTGAGCCAATAAACAGAGCTTTTCACTGTAGACAAACTCAGACAGCGGCCTGATGTTTTAAAACTAGCACTTACTTCGATTAAACAAAGATTAACCGAACTCAGGTGCCGCACAGCCAATCAGATGGGGAACCAGTCACGAGCCAATACATTTAAACAGTCCATTAAGTATATAAAGAGCGGTGAACAGTATTGTTTGTAATCTGATAGGGGTTAATGATTATGTTTTACTAAACTGAGACTGTCTGGAGCGAACCGAGTCCTTTTTCATCGATTTATAAGAACACAGTAGAACCATTAATTGGTATAAACCACTTGACGCTGAGTGTCACACTATAGTAATATATAATGGCTTGAGTATGCGGCATATTGTAATGATTTGGTCACCCAACTAACAAGTGATGAATCCAAAAAAAAATTGTTTTCCAAGTTCGATGTTCGAGGGCGATAGTACGGCACTGATTGATTGGCACGGCGCTTATATGTCCCAATCATATGAGGACCTGAATTCCTTGTGTTTAAGTATTTTGGCATTCGCAGGGTTGGTTGGTGTAATCATAGGTTCTTATATAGCAGTTTACGCCTGTCAGCTGGCAATAATTCAGTTCGACAAAACCTGCTCCCTTTCCAAAATATTTTTTATAGTTAGAGAAATTAAATTTTCTTTTAAACTGGAATTTTGTCCATCGATTTGTTTTTGTCCGGGAAACATTAATGCCATGGAACGTGCGCGTCGTCTGGCTACTAGGTTACAGTTTGTTCAGTGCTATCACTATTCTTGGGTAAAACTGAGAGCACAGTTCTCTTGATATTACACCACACTACTTATGAGGTTGCTGAAAAATCTTCGACGGCTGGCCACCGGTTTTGTCCTTAATAGGGCTCAACGAGTAGATGTAATCTGCAGGTTTTTGTCATCTTTATGTTCTGCTCGAACTCGCATTAACGCAAGACAGCTTGATCTCTCTTAAACGAGAGGTTCATTTGAGCCGGCTGTTTGGGTACATTACGTGGAGTGCTCGGTCAAAATTGGCATCCAGAAGCTGCACGGTTGAAGTAGCTGTTCGCGATATGCACTGTATTTTGACTTGTGTTTTTTGCTGTATGGTATGCATTGCTGAGTAGGATGAGTTTGGCTGTCTGTGTCAAGTTGGCTTCTGTCCTCCAAAATCCTGATCTACTTGCATACTGTATCTATGTACTTATTTGCACAAAAGCATTTAATCGAGCTCACACAGATAATATCCCTCGCGTTCTGGCGCTTACGATTCCTTTTGTGAACGAGTTTACCGTATTTTGAAGAGAGGCGACTGTAGCGTCGTTGGGGTTGAGCTGAGGCATCATGTCAGAATAGTGCGCCGAAAATATGGGTCCCGAACTTGGAATCCCTTATGGAACAGTGATGGGCGTGATTATTCTTTGTTGTCGTGTTGCTATGAGCGTGACTGGAAAACTCGTAGGTGTTCCAGTCATTTGGGATGAGTACCTACAAAACCCCTTCCGATGGGGTGTTCACCTACAGAGAGTTTGGCCACTTTCCACAAATGTTCGTTGCTGAAGATTGCCACTGTATCCCTTGGATGGAGAAGCTTATCTATGCACATGTATCTAGGTAAATTTCCTCAGTGATAACACACGACAGATATGGTATTAAGATTCTAAGCACATACAAATATCGATCAAAAGTCGTTGCACATATCCTCATAAAAACCATCAGTCTGGGGAAATCCTATCGGTCTCTGCTCCTCTGGAATGGCTGTGGAACCCGGGCAAAAAAACAGCTCCAGGCATAATCCACATCAGGCAGAAGCAGTTCTTACAATTTAGGTTCCAAAAGGCGACAAATTTAGAAGTAAATATCCCCAAATGACGTTCCTGCAGTTGTCGTTCCAACCCGCCTACAACCCACGTCCTAATGGACACTTAAGCAAATCACATGGCGCCCACGCCATGGTGCCCTCGAAACATCGGAAGCAGACTGTCTTCTTTCTTGGTAGAAGATTTCAAGTGTCCAGGCCACCGCCCACGTACATTCTCAAGGATTTGCTGCGCTGTGCACCAGCGCTGTCTCCGGGTCGACAAGTGTGGTCGGAGCCATGTTCTTCCTCCACTTGAAATGACGCCTGATTGGGTTGATGTGTGAACAGTCATCTGTGGGATAAAAAAGACCGTTACAGACAACACACCGTTCTCTCGACCGTTTAGATCAAATGCTTTTATAAGTTGTGCGGCTGTTCATTCAAAATAACTCTCGCACATCGCGATAAGAATGTTTGCTACAAAAATTAGGTGCATCTTGTGAAGGCACTTCATCAGCATTAAATGGAATGACTAAATTTGAAAAACGTTTTCGCACACCGATTTGCACATCATAAAGAAAGAGACAACAAATTTGCTCCTCATCGACATCAACAGATCTTAATGTATCGAGTCCACAATTACCTTACATCAAGGTACTCCGACTAAAATTGGATGAAATGTTCTCTACTTGGTGTGTCACAAGCATATTCTAGTCAAATTTCGTCAGATATTTATTTATTGTGCTATTTCATCAGGCAAACTAGCACGAAATTCAGTAAGCATACGTCTGAGCACGCTAACTAAAGGTTCTGATATTGTGTTTTGAACTCAAACACTGGGAAGTTGATTTTTCTGGGGAGAGGGGTTATGAACCACCACTGAAACCAATCGAAACAATATATTCTCTTTATTTTTATTCAGACACCTGTGCTTTTCATGCTGAAATTTCCCGTTTCTCATCTTCAACCATATGATTTACCTTGGTCGAAAATTGGTTAATTCCCGATTTTGCTTGCGGTATCAAATCTTCGTAATTTATTATTGTATGAATGGGGTTTATCACATTTCACTGATTCCCGAACCTATTCACAATCCTCGTGTCTATGAACAATTTCGAAAAATCAAGCTGAGTTTATCGTGCCGAAGAGATGTTCGCATCTGCGAGGGGAGGTCATAGTCTATTGTGCGTTGTCGCGCTGCCATGCTATCGGTGGCAACAAAGGCTAATGGGTACAGTGCCTACCGTATTTCGGAAAAAGCCCTTAAGTATCAGCAGGAACAAGCAACAACTTAAATGAGCAACAAATCGGATAATTAAATACAACACTTCCCATAGGAGAGAAACCATGCCCATGAGACCGACCAGAACCATTCTCTCATGTGGAGTTCCCCTAACGGTATGAAATTTCCGTTACCAGTTTTTATGTACTAAATATATTCAGTATTATGTACACCTCTTTTGGCTAGTACTCGACTCTAGCACAACTTCTCAAACCAAACTGAATAGGAACACTCACTCAATTAGGAAATTGGGTTGTAAGAATTTTGGGGACTAGGCCTATCTGATGAGCCTCAAGAAGGAAGAAACCGGTGGTAGGCCGTCCAGAGTTTTCATCAACCATATGTAGAAGATTGATCCATTTGCTTTCAGCAAGGATCAGCCTGAAAGACGTGCGGTTTTAGTGTAACACTAGTACTGATGCCCACTAAGAATCACGTGACGGTGATGATTCCAAGATCCCTGAACCTGACCACTTTCTGGACCTTAATAAGGCCAATGCGGAGCAGCGTCGACGAGAACCAAGACATTTAAATCTGCCATTTGTCATCAAGCCCTCACTCAAATGCTCGCCATTCAGTCTAAGTTCACTGTAAAACCATCGTTCTGATCGGACTTACAGTGCCTCCAGGCGAACAGCAGTCAACAAGGCAAAACTCGTATGAGGCTGGCGAACAGTCCAACTCAGTCTCTATGTCACTTTCATGGGTTAAGCCTGAAGGGGATCACAAAGACAAATCACTAGCAAAAAGCAAAAAAAAAACAAGTCAACTAGTGAAATTCTCCAAATTTAAAGGTCGTCAACATTTGGGACCTATTGTTTGGGGATCTTACCGCTTCCAGTCGCCAAGGTGAAACTTATAGTTGCCCCAGTGTGTCTGAACGAGCAATATGAATCATGTATAGACAGGAATTATTTGCGTACCGTGCGCCTAAATGATTTCTCGTCAAGGGTGTTCTAGTGTGGAATTTCCTTCTACATTTGATTTATTGTACTAGTTCACGGATTCCAATATTTACTAAATGCTAAAGTCAGTAATATTTATTATTATTTATTATTATTATTAGTTATTAACTTGCTTCCGTTGAAGAAGCATTCTGAATCATGTGTGAATCTGAGGACAGATATCTCTCTATAGCGGTATGGAAGAGTTATGAGGTTGAGAAGGACCTTCGAAGTAGAGTCCTGTCTTTGAATTCATGTACATAAACACACAAAGACAAAAGTTCAACAAGAGTTTGCCATCCTGTCTGGTTGGTTGCAATTCTCGGCCAGTGTTGACTCAGACAAATGACAGAGTGGATTCCCTGTTCAGTCGAAGAAATTAGCAGCGAAATAATGTAAGCTAAGGTCTCCGAATCTCAGCTGAAAAGCAAAACAGTATCCTCGTTTACCCTGGAAATTCAACAGCTTGTTTTTCTCATTAAACCGTTTCGACGTCGAATTTTATGCTGCCTGAAAATTCTCCAGATTCTGCTTTATGCAAAATAATATGGATTCAAGTTTACGAAAAAAGCAACCCAGATATGCTCAAAACTAGTGATGGATAATACAGGACGTCCGGCCTCCTTAAGTGTTCTTTTCCTGTTGGGTTTGAACCAGCCTTTTAGTGAGCAACATGACGTTCGCGAGTTTTAACCACACCAAAGCAAACTGGATGATAATTTCAGTGAACGGCTGTCTTGAAGGATGTAGGTTGAAAATCCCGTTGAACGGGAGCGAAGGCATTTCGGCGATGTTTCGCAAACTTCACAAGGTCATCCGTTTTTTCGAACAAGCGAAATTGACCAAAGTTGACCAAAGTGCAATTGAAACACCACAAAGTCAAGTGAGCGGATGATCGTGCCCAATGAAATCACACAATGATGCTTACTGACTTCGACAGTGTGATCTGGAAATTTCAGATTGAAAGATGTGCCGGTAGAATGATAAATGAGAAAAAGGGAGGATTCAAGATAGCCGGAGTCATTTTAGAGTATTTCACTGGAGGATTCCGCTTCCATGAGAAATGATTGCCGAACGGTTGAAAAGTGGTAGGATCATTGTCGGTAGTGGGAGATTTCGAAATTTTTGATAGAGATCTCGTCCCGTAAATGGAGCTAACTAATGTTGAAAAGCCGAGAAGCACTGTACAACTGTTTCTTCCTTATTGGTAATCATCAGCAGTGGGCATCTTACGAAACTCCAGTCGGGAGTCTCGAAACCGAGAGCTCTTGGCCAGAATTTTAACACTTAACTGAGCTGGGCCACGAGTGACTGAGCGGTTCAAAAATGGACGGTAAATAAGCAAGCAGAAGAACTGTTGCCAGTATAGTATAGTATAGTAGTAAAGTATAGTATCCATCTAACTTTGGAATAGGTTCGTTGACCAGACGGTTGCTTTCATCTTTCGCGTTCCTCCATCGTAATATTGTTTATGCATCGGATTGACCTTACACAAGTGTATTCTATATGGGTTCAGCCATCAACTCACCAAGTTGAGTCATCCTAGATGATCTAGGGGGAACAGGATAATTGTAACTCGAATTCGCACAGCATCCTTCAATTTCTGTTAGAAAACCTTAGAGATTTGCCAGAGACCGAATGAACAGTGTCCATATGAAAAATATAAGTACTATGTACATTAGTGAATTGTTTCAGCAAGTATCTTTTCGGATAGTTTGAATTCAGCTAATTGAATAACCTGACATTCTATATTATAGCTAGGGATCACCGTGTTATCAAAATGGTATTTAGTACTCTAATCCCAAAATGCCCCTTAAGCACATTAATATCTGTCAAAAATTATCTAGGCATATGTAACAAAAGCATCTGAACAGAGATACAAGCCGATGTTGCATGTTGTGCCTCATATGAGTATACCCTGAAAGACTCTTTACATAAATGAACCGGTCGACGGACAGAAACCAGATGCCTCTAAGGACCAGTAATTCAGGGGAGCGTGAACGGTTCCGTTATCCAAGGACTGGAAAAAATCGTGGCTTTGTAAGTTCTTGATGAGAACTATGGCAAAGAGATAAATGTGGAACTTAGCCCCAAACTGTACAGTTTATAGCTTTGCTTAAGGTTAACTTCAGCTTAGAATTTGGAACTTTGGACCACGTGTTTTCGCACTTATAGGGACTTCGAGGTCAGCGTAACGCACACGTTCTGGGATAATTAGGATCTTTCCAGTCTACCGCAACAGATGAAAATTAGGAAAACTTCTGGGATTTCTAGTCCTCACTTTTCAACAAAGATTTGATTTGTATTCCAAGATGAAGTGGACTAGGCGCACAATCAGCAGGAGTATGTTACGTCAGGTGGGAATAGCATAGCTTTACTCTTTAGGGCTTTAGTACACGAAACCGTCTCCAAGTTGGCATCGCTCCAATGAGAGTGCTAAGAAGAATGAAATGAAATGAAACAGTAACATGGACGGTCACATTCTTTTTTTGCAAAAACCTCAGTCAATCCAAGGGAGATGTAGAGAGACACAGGCGGGCAGTTTAGTCCGATTCCTTGGGGTTCATTTGACGGATAGATTGCTATGCAAAAACTTAGAATTAAAGACATCAAAATATATTTCATCGATATCGCGACGAACTCTCTTCAACAACCCATTATCGGTCTTACCCTTCGGTAGGAGCAAAGCACATGATATTAATGATAGTTTGATAGCCTGAATATCGGTACAACCAAAGCTCAGGTAGGCACTCATGAGGCACACTCGACTAGAGACTACCATAAACGATGAATTTCAATGAGTTACTTGTACGTCGAGTCACAAACGAGTTCAAAGTCCTCACGCATGCTATTACCACGCGATATCGCACCTCTGGTGCACAGAACCTTTCATTAGTTCATTCCAAATATGTCATACACAACAGTTATCTCAAGAGAGATTCTTACAGAAACCGGCATATCTGGTGACCCAAAACGGCATTTCCTGCCAGCCATGATTCAGTGTGCTATTATCTAGTTGTCGCTACTAAGAAGTTACTATACTCCGTGCTTAGCTCAAATTCGATACACTGGCTTCCTCAACAAAAGAATGCGGCGCATGCGCTTTCATTATTCTATGACCTATTCAGAAAGAAGACAGAGTGCTGGTTGGGATCGTTTGCTCAGAAAATCACAAATTTAAGGTTGGAGGGAATACTCAGTAGCATCCATTGGGTGACCACTTGGAAACATGAAGTCATGATCAGCTTGGGGAAAAAGTGCAACCTGCTTGAAAAGGGAGAGGTTACTTTAGAAGGGATAGACTGCTATATCCAAAACCTCATGCCCCGTGTTGAACGCGCGCTTTGCTGAGAAAGTTACTATCAACTATACGGTTACATAATTTTACGAAGGTGTAACTAGATGTAGGTATTTGCGGGATTTGAGGAATATGCGCTCACATCGCTCTCGTTTGGAAATTCCTCTTCCTGTCCTGGAGTAATTATTCTGCTTAGTCCACATCAAAGAGGGACACTACTGGAAGTTAGTTTCGTTCTTGTTGGAACACGTCAGCAGTGCACACCCTTGACCGGCATTTGACGTACGAGTCTACAGTATCGCCACTACCCCACCAGCACACACTAGACGCATCACTTCTGAAAAGGCGATTGTGTTCGCAGTTGAGTGATGTAATTGGATTTCCCAACGTCTAGAACGACGGTCGAGTGACCCACCTGTCAGGTGGCGACAAGGATGCGCTAAACCTGTTGGACAATTTTTGAGTATTTATCGGTGGTTGGGCTTGGCAACCACATTCCCCAACGATGAGTAGTGCGATTAATTCCGAAATCTGTCACCCAGCCACATATGGACTCGCTAGTGACTAAGACAAAAACCGCAGTAGCCACTTTCCTCGTTTAAATGGTTGTTATCGAACTGTAAAATGTGGTCTAATCACAGCGTTGAGACACGAAGAAACAACTAGACAGGAATGTTCCGATGAAAACTAGGCTTTCCTTGGGAATGTGTCGGCTCCAGAGAAGCCCATATTGGGACCCAGGTGGGCATGGATGGGACCGACGATCCTTTGACCGGCCTTTGTACGCTGTTGACTTCAGAGATAAGCGTCCATCTAGCAGCCGTTGTCCACTCAGTGAATTTTTTACACCTTAATACCCACAATCTTGCCTCATTCCACCTGCTTCTTTTCCTAAATCGCCAAATACACTTTACGAAGTTCCGCGTACCTTCAGTAGGATGAAAAGGTAGTGTTCCCCAGTAGTCTCCACAACGCTCCTAGATAGTCAAAGACGATTGTGCGCAGCGTCCAGAAGAAATACACTTGCCTACGTCTTCATGGATAAGCCGCGTGTTGTTGATGAGCTGATTGAATCTTAGCTAGTTAGTCTTTTCTGCTGGCCTTGAGGCTGCTTTCGAATATCCATGGCTCACTAATGCCGTAAAACACATCTGGGCGACGGTCTACCTTGTTTCAAGTCTGCCTAACAAGTGGAAGCATACGCGACGAACAGTATTGGAAGACAGAGCGCAAGGGCAAAAATGAGATTAGTGAGCCCACTTAATGCGTTTGAAGCCTCGCCGAGCTTGAACCGCATTGATTAGTTCGCCAATGGCCATGGATGGTTGGAGTTGCCCGAGAGGACCTGCTGTTCCACCCCACCATGCCACATGGACTGGCCAATATAGCCCCCGAGAGGTTTAAAACAGAACAGCCAGATGATAATGTAAAAGTGGCAGCTCTCCGATAACTTCAGATTGCCGTATTCAGCAGGTTGACAACGCGCGAAAAATCGCATGAAGGCGAATACGACGTCTCCAGGGATGGTGTCGACCCCCGCTGTGCTTAGCTGGAAACGCTACACATTTAACCAAATGTCGTTCATTATATCATTGAATGAGTACCTGAAACGGATAGCATTAGATCTATTTTATTCTTTCCTTCAAAACATGGATTCGCAAATGAAACTACGGTTGTACAGCCAAGGTGTTCAAAGCTAGTGATGCTGTGGATGTCTTGTAACGCACAGAGTGCCAGATAACTGAGATACTAGTGGGGCGAGAACAGAGGCAACCAAGAAAGCGGCAGCAGCACCAGCAATGGACGGACATCTTACATCATAAACTTCAGTTTGACGCTCGTAAGTAACCTGTTCATACCACTCCAGCGATGTTAAAGCAGAAAATTAAACAGACGGCATCTTAGTATAATTTCGATAAACCTGGAATGATAGACTGTAGTGCGATATATAAAAAATTGGCAGATAATAGAAACAACGTTCGGGTAGTTTTCAAAAGCAAAATTTGATTGATGTGGAGGCAGGAAAACAAGGAGCTGGCCAGAACCAGGCTGAAAAAAGTAAAGTTATCCACTTTAGCACACTGAAAAATGACAGCAAATAACAACTGCAACACAGAGGTGATGGTGTGACAGTTGCTTATTATCGATCGTGATCGTGAGGAAAATTGCGATGTCCTAGTATTGAACTGATAAACATGTGGACAGCAGAGAAGACCTCTAAAAGGAATGTCAGTTAAATAGGAGAAAAATTGCTTGGGAAAGGTGCTCAGTGAGCACCCGTAAATATGCAGTAGGTATCACAACGCAATTAGATATCACAAGCGAGATTCCGGAAATGCTGTAGACCATCTTGCTACGTTGACGATGGCGTGCCCTCTTCCTCCAACTTGGCCAGAAAGGTAGGGACTCGGTAGACGGCGTCCGTCTGGAAAAAAATGCGAGTACAGATAAGTCAGTGTATGAAGATAGATGAGACGCCGAGTAGTCTGATTGGGTAATAGGACAGAAGAAAATTATGACTTGATTGATCAGAGCACTTGTTCAGTGAGTGCGCCAAAAGCAGCCACAAAAGCTGGCAGCTTTAATCGGACAACATAAATCAGGCTAGTCATAAAAGACTCCGGAGAAATTCAGTGTCCCTGAGGTTGCAAGCATGTCCTTCGGTTAGAAGATATAACTCAATTCCGTTCTGATAACAAACAAATTAACTATGATGCCATTTTGAGAGTCCGAGCGCGCAACATGAGCACAGTATGTACCTGGTCCGGTTTACGATAAGGCGGTTATTAGCAGTCTTCTAATCATGCAACTTTTGAGGTGAGAATTCAGGTGGAATTCGACGTAACACAAGAAGCCCTCTCTCTTCGTCAACACTGACGTAGCTTCGCATGTACAGAGTTTTAAACAAGACCTTTAAAAATAGGGCACAGATACAGACGCCACCCAAAGTTTGTTGATTTTATCACAAGGTTCCGAGAACTAAGACGCCGACATCGTGTGACACCATCTTGAAAGTAGGAGGAATCCACAACATCAAGAAGGCTTCCCCTCATGGCAGAAACACTCGGGGACGTGTAACTTTCACAGGGCGAACTTCGAGACATCAAGGACAGAGGGACTGCATCACTAAGGGCAAGCAGTCAATCGCGAATAACGATTCACTTTAAGTCGATGTCAACTTTCAGTCTGCGAGCAACTGTTGGGTCAACTGGTTGAGTCAGACAAAGAGCTTCGTTCGAACTTAGTCATGATGGCAACCTGCGTGTTAGGAAGAGCCAATAACGGGCAAAATGAATTCGACTAAGCAGAAAGCCTTTTCTTCGGCCTGTGGAAGAGTTTTCACCACCCGAAACGAGACGGTTACACATACTATTGCGAAATATACGAGGAAAGGGACAGTTCTCAATAACACGAGTACTCAATGAACTCAGTGTTTATCTCTCTGTTTCCAGAAGTGAACTCTTGCATGACAGAGTACTGTAACCTTGACCTTCATACAACCGCACCAACTAAGCCGTTTCTCCACTGGGTTCTGTCGCACGGTGTCTTCATTCGCATCTATGGTGATAATGCAGTAACCGACATAAAATTTTGCGTTTCAGTCGGCAGGTTTGTGAGTCATTGGCTATGAATATCGCTTTTTGCGTACGCTGGCAATAAATTCATTAAAGCCATCAGTCAATATAACGTATTTTGATATCCTTTATGTGATGGAAACAACGGTGTTCGTTGGGCTAACACCAACAGCGCGTCTTCACAGAATCGAACGCGATTTGATTTGGCAAACATGCAAAAATTGGTTTTCGAGGAGTAGTTATCATCGGTGTTGGTATTTATGAGTCTCCCAAGACGTAATCATATAGTTCAAGTGATACAATAATATTATTTTCCACTGAAGAATGTCCGATAAGGACACCGGACAGTGAGGTTGATATCTGGTGACTCGCGGTAGGACCGTCTGCTCTTGTCAAATTGTATGCTAAGACCGACTGCTATGATTACTCATCGCAAATAGGAACACTTACGCTTGGAGCTTCCATTCACTCAACAACGGTGAGCGTTCAGTTTCGTTTCAGTATGACAGACCGTGCACCAGCAATTCCCCGTCAGACGAACAAAAAACTGACGTATGTGGTGTGCGATACTAGGGATAGCGGTTTGCCTGAAGGACGCCAGATGGCAAGAGTTGCAATAATTACTTGCGGGAAACTGGCAGATGTCGCAAGCTGAAGATCAGTTATAACCACATTCTACGGCATAGTAGGTTTACAGAGTGAAATATGTAATAGCCCACGATGTCCTTGGCTGACCTGCGTAGGTGGAATTCGTGATCTGTCAGTCTCATCTGCAATTGTCCTACAGCGTAGATGGCACAGGTCTCGGCAGCTCTTGTCACTGGTCCGACCGTTGAAGCGGTCGAGGCCTCTTAGAAGGGTGTTTGCGGCTTGGGTTACAACGCCGTTATGTTGACCTAAACCACTTTCTAATATTTTTTTACGGTATCATAACAAGTTTTTGTATTGGTTGGAGTGAGTACTCACTCAGATTCAGAGAATCGTCGAAGTGGATGCTTTATCATCACCATCATTGATAACCATATCCGTGCTTCACAAGAGCTATGTGAATTTGAAATATGTTATCGAAATTCCGAGATTACTCCCACTGTCAACATTCAGCAATACTCTAAGAAACCCACTTTGGAAGAGAGGAGGCTCCCCAGGAAAGTCTACATGGGATTCCTACAGGATTTGCCCTCCTAGGAGAGTCCACTCCATCCCCTTAGAAGGTTTATGGCCTTGTTTCAAGAGAATGATGTAAACTCCTAAAGAATCTTATTACCCCTCAAGAAAAACAAACTCCACACGTTTCGAGGACAGCACCAATACTCTGAAGGACGCCAGCTAAGGAACACAAACAAGGACATGCATGGCTGCTAAAGGATTCGAAGCCAGTTTAATCCAGTTCCCTGGTTGAATAGCGGTTTTCAATTGGAAATTAGAAAGATATCGTTACCATTAACAAGTTCTCAGTTCTACTTCACACTACAATGAACAACACCGAGCTTAGCTTCCTCCTTTTCAATATTACTTTGACATCATTCATCAACCTTTGGTGGCCTACAGTAGTATGCCTACGTGGAAGTTGATGGTTTTGATTAAGATGTACCGAATGCTCGTCAGAACAGACCTTTCAAACCCAGATGGTTTTGTGACGCATCCCTCAGGTTGCCGCTGTATGGCCAAAATAAACTGCTGTTCTCAAAGAATTGGGCAAAACGTGTTTTACAAAGTGAGTTACTGAAGATGCGACCTTGAAACTACCTAAGTAGATACTACCTAAGCAGATACTAGGGCGGTTGGATAATAAAATCACCCGTACTCAGATAGATTTGAGGGCTCCCGAAGATTCCATGGGCTTACTTTGTAAAACGGGATACAAACAAACCAACTCCACAAACAGAGTAAACGGAAGCTAGTAGGCTTCTCTAAGGATTAAAATGTCTGACATAACTTCTGGAACAAGTTACACTACGAAAGAGCTCAGTCAAAGAGCAGTGAATAACATATCAAAAGACATTTATGCAGGGTTCCATAGCTTTTTGGAATTTCCAACAACTTATTACACCGACGACGGATCCAGTACTTTACCCCACACACCTGGAAGGGGTCCACTGCAAGATAGCTAAAAGGTGATATTTTCCCCATAGTGGTCGCTCTGTGGTGAGATTACTGTACATCAGTCCGGTAACCCAACAAATTTTACAACAAATTACGAACCGCACATAAAGTTCAGTTCACTGGAATGTTTGGTGGTTGCTTCCTCGAAACGTTTGAGTTACTGCTATATTGTCAGTAGTTAAACGGTAGACACTAAGCAGATGTGCGTTCCATGCGTTCACAAACATAAATCCAGTAGGCTAAACTAAGGGAAACATATTTGCAATACGAGCGTGGACGAATGAACTCTATATGAAAACGGAATGTACTTGAGGATGGCATAAATTACGACAGCATCTCGAAAATGCTACTAACTTAAGCCCGAATCATTAGTCCATTGGTACCAGCACAGCTGTGCTTCCAGAATATCTGTCAAGTACGGGTTAAAAATTAGACGCAGTGATTTACTCACCGACATTCACAACATGGCAGTGGTGAGTACTGCCATACAACCATGAGAAGAGAACTCCCTGGCAAAGTAGATGGCATCGCGGTATACAGAGCAAATGTTCATGTCCAGCAGAGGAATGTTATTAGGCAAATATGAAAATAAAGCGCTATAATAACGAAACAGCAATGTGTGAGGATAAGTCAACTTCGTGAATGTTCGTTCCAAGACAGTACGGTTCAGCTACCTGAGCTTCATATGGTCTACCTCTGATCCCCATGGAATCAACTGCCTCTGTAAGGTTATGGGATTAGCTGAAGAGAACTGACACCAAAACATCTGGACTCAAAAGTGCTGAAGGCAAGTTGGCTTAAAACCGCTTCGTCAGACACCATAGGGACCGAAATTGCTCGTAGCGCAGAAAGACGAGGGTGATTGAGTGGCAAGGGACGGACAAACCAATTTTCAGGAAAGTGGGCACCAACCTTAGAAACCAAGTCCACAAGTTCTATCAAATGCTTGATACCGATGCAGAACCTGTTAAGGAAAGGAAACAGACAGGCACCATTAAGTTGGCAGGAAAATAGGGCAAGAATCTGTTTCGATCGAAGAAAACAAATCAATATGGAGGCGAATTTCACCAGCTAGGGTATATTAACCCTGCATCAAATTTGAAATTAGAGTCTAGTCGTTCTGTTACATGCTCAAGGACAAAGAGATTATTGACCTGAAGTGTACGGGTAAGAACTGTGAAACGATGGATAAATGCGAATCAGCCAAAGAAGATGAGAATATGTGAAGGAAAAAGTCCCCTAGCAGGGGTTAGAAAATGCATCAGTATGACAGGAGGGTGGGTTAGTAACACGTCAAACCACACGCCAAATAAACATCGATAACTGAGGAACTTTGCATCTCCCAAGATCACGCAACGTAACGGAACGTTATGTTCATAAGAGTTCAAATGCGTAACTGTCATTCCCGGTTTGAGCGAAACATTCCGCGTTGAGACAGCTGAGCAGTTTTGTCAACAAGGCAACTTGCGAACCAGAGCATCCCCGTAAGTGACGATAACAAACTTACCGACTTCCGGAAATTGACCTCTCGATCTTCTGTCTCTCAGACGACGTAAAGCGATCATCTTCTTCTAGAGCGGACATAATATGTTCTGGTTTAGACATCGCATTCACGTGGATGTGCCACGAAAAGGCTTGGGTCAAATTCTGCTCGGCTAGTTCGGCGCGACAGCTGGTTGTGGCTAGTACGAGCATTCTTCGTCCCTACAACAGACGAGGAATCAGAGAGCAGGAAGTAAGCAATATTGAATAGACTACGGAAAGATGATTTATGTCTACATAACCCAGATGAATTCTGGGTTCTTCAGATATCTCTATAATGATGAACACGTTCCTATTAAAGATTAGTTCACCACTGATATGAGATGGAAATCCGGTAAGATACTAGCAGTGCCTCTGTATACGTGCCCCAATGGTACTCGGTGCAGATAACTGAAGGTGGAGTCCCCCAAAAGAAGATGGAAGAACTCTTCAACAGACGATAGGTGATCCCTTCAAGAATTTGCTGGGGATGAACACAAAACTCCACTCGTAAGCAGCATGAGAAAAATGCGAAAAAAACAAAATATGGAAATGTACATCCAAGCATATGTGATGCAGTGGAAATCGCCTCTGCGCTAACGTCTGCCTGTTTGTGCATTTGCAGCTCACGAACATTCGTATGGCCTCGTACTATAATGGATCACAACAGACAGTTAGTTTCATTGGTAACGGCCAGTGGCGTATCTACCCCAGTAGGTCGGATGTCAATACTAACGGAATTCCGATAGACGTTGGCTGCTTTCGAGCAGTTGAGACAATTGTCAGAATCATCAAATCGACATGAAGAGGAAGCAATTAACAGAGTGCTTAGTAGTTGGCTTCACGCAGCAAGTTGTGCAGCTGGGAAGTGAAATTAGCGGCGTGGAATCCACCGCGCTACGCACACGATAGATATGTCTCGTGCCTTCCATTCAGGATACGATAAAGGACCAAACAACGCATTTGAAATAATGACGGTGCACTGGTGAAACAAGGAAACGAAAACCAAGGCGCCGGAAACTTACAGCTTTCAGTGGCTGTGATACCAGATCTCGTATTGCTTGTACGATAAAGTTAGAGAACCTGGGCCCGACCGGGTTGTACTCAATCAGTCCCTCGATGTTGTCTACAATCACGACACTGAGGGGTGACTTGGCACCATCATCGAAGATCTACCAGGTAGAAAAAATCATTCATTACACATGGGAGTGTACGGCAGCGAAAACATTTCTAGTGGAAGTAAACTACGAAGTGATTGCAGTGGGAATTTTGGTGGCTGAAGCATTATTCGGAAATTTCGAAGGAGCAGTCAAATATACTTGCTAGTTTGACTAACACTCAGGTTTTAAGAGGCCAGGCAATGAATACGTACTCACCTTCTTCATTGTTGCACACTTAGCCATTTCGGTGTAGCCGATCATCTTGTGAGAAGTGACGATTTTGATGAACGGAAACCCGGAACGCTTAGCAATTTCTACTGCCAGAGCCGTCTTTCCAGCCTTAGGTGGGCCTTCCAAAAGCAGAGTTAGAGGGCGATAGGTTTCGACATCTGCCTCACCCACGGCACGAACAGCCAGACGACCCATATTCAACGCCTCAGAGACACATTCACCCCAAGTCATAATACCACGCGGTGCGTAGCAACTCAGCTCCTCTTCAGCAGTGCCAAAAGCCTGTGGTGAACAAACGGAGAGGAAGTGGTAAATGGAACGACAAACTAATTAGATGCCAAGCATATCACAATCCTCCCATTTCGGTTGGAACAGGAAAGTGGTTATGTGGCCGTGAAAGTAGGCACCGGGAAGTTATCTGTTCTATAAATGCCGTCAAATGACCACCTGTCCAATTCCAAAGTATTGTTTAGTAATATTTAACATTAGAGAAGTGGACCGTATACGCGTCTACCATGCTTTCCATTGTCTCCGAAGAACCGAGAGTGTCTAACTAATGATATCTCTTGTATCCAAGACAATACGAGAATAGGTTCTTCATACTATTGTTTCGGTGAGAATTGCTACGCACCGAGTGCACATCCCATCACTCTCGTCACTGACGGACCAACGATTGTTTGCTGAACTTTGCTCCTGTTTCCTCTGCACATTGCAGAGGACTAAAAAAGGAACTACATGCGAAAATAACTAAGAGGAAGAGTAACGAGATAACAGTGTTGTTAGTTTGCATTCAGAGACCAAGAACTATTTATGGAAATCAGACTACTTACTTGAGAGTTAACCCCTTCCCACACACCTGAAATCAACCTTAGGTCTCTTAGAGACCTTAAACAGCACAATTTCAGGTAGACATTTCTTAAAGTTGACATTGGGTGAATCGAATGTAGTCAGGTGGGGGAAAATCGGTTTGAGTGCCTAGACGGACCCATCGCTATCAGCGTTTCCCCATATCACCAAAAAAGAAACATTATCGATAGGTGAATAGTATCCGGGACACCAGCGGCATGCTAATGAGCAATAAATTAAGTCGTAAGACTTTGATCTGCTTCCCGTCTGGATTCGGGAATGGATAACCATCGGATCTGCGAGAATGCAAGTCACGAGGATAGGAAAGTTTGGTAGCGAAATTCCATAGAATTAACTGTTGTGGTGAGTAGTTTGCTTACTGTTCGGTTAAATTATCAGGATCGATAGTGGAGTTGAAGCATGAGAGTAAGAGAAAACGGATTGTCTGAGGGCAATGCGATTAGGTCAGGCGCGCATCGCGGACAAATGAAGGTCAAGGGACCGGTTTTATCACAGTAACAAGGCAGTGTAGTCCGATTCCAGCATGTACTGCCATCATCGTTATCATCATTGACAACAGATGGGCACAGTGGTGCTTCTCTGCCATAAAACCAAGTTAATTTGTTCTAATAGAGTTTACAACGAAAAGAAAAAAAGGGACATAGGCATAGCTTACGACAAACATCCGAGGTGCCTACACCACCAGCACTCAGTCGGAAGACCTGGATAGAAACTGAGCATGAAGGCCACTGACACCGGCTAACGACCATACCGTTCAGTGACCCCAACAACGCACAGGGAGCATTACGTGGACCCAATACTAAAAGGCTAACAGCACCAAAAGCGCCCTTCATTCCCTTCTGTCATGCCAAATTCTGTCCACCTCTGGGTCTCCGCCACTCCGAATTAGGCACCGAAAATGGCGCTCATCTCGGCAGGTGGTAACTAGGGCCTGCATAACACATGGCCCAGCCACCGTAGCATGTACCGCTGAATGCATTCTTTGATGGAATTACCCTCTGCTTCACCAAAACCCATCTTCTGATCACATTGCACATTCGCCGGTAGCAGGCGACTGCGGCTACACTCTGAGACATCCGCAGTCAAAGACCAGAGGATGCTTCCGCCCGAATTGACCAAGTCTCGCAGCCGTACAGTACAACCCACACTTTGGTCTGATACACGCGTTCTTTGAGATCAAGTGAGATGCCTTTTTGATGTCATAGGTGGCGCCAATTGGCAAAAGCGATTCTGGCCTTTGAGGTTCGTGCGACTCAGCAAGCAAAACAGTACCACGGAAGCTCTTTATTTTTTTTTACACAATCAGCCTGAAATACAGATCCGCTGAGTGTCTCACGGGTGCCATTGGCGAGTAAGTACTGTCAAGGTCAGCGAGCGATACAGCTGATTATCAAGTGGCTTTGGATGACGACGGTTGTAGTAGCCGTGAATCCACGAAATATGTCGATTCATTTTGGTTAACCGCATCATTGATTGACCATCAACAAACTGTAACAAGATATAGGCCCTATTCACAGAACTTGATGGCGCATAATACCGAGTGTAGTTCAATGGAAAATATCCACGAACTTCAGTGACAGTTGGTGCATGGTCCCTTAGATGGATTTGTTTATAGGGGTTAGTGACATATGCCCTGATTCCACCGCAAAAATGAAACCGAGTGAGTTCACTGGTTCCGAAAGAATTCATTCAAGAGGCAAGTAGGAGAAGGCACTTGAAGAGGAGGGACTAAGTTGGGAAAATTTGCTTCTTTCAGTAAACTTCTCGGTATGGACCGTTTCGAGATAGCTAAGGCGCAAACCTACTGACTGGAAGGCCTGTGGTTCCAACCCAATCCTGACATCTTGACTTCTCCAGTCTAGAATTGAGCAACCTGGCAGTAGCTCAGCCCTCGTCCTTCCTTTGTGTGGCATGACGGCTATGCACCGAAAGGGTGTTACAGCTGAATGATTATTTATATTATAAGTATGGACGCGCTCCGTATCTCGGCATAGTAACTTTGCAACCATCAGAATTGCTAGATCCAATTAATGGCACGTTGCGCCATATGAACCTCGGCCGTTTGAAAAGACATTTCTGGTTCAAAGTAGAGTAGATCACATGGTGGAGACGATAAGGAAGGTGACAGGAGTGCTACACAGATGGCTTGTTTTACTAAAGGTGGTAATACCAAAGCCGGATTAGTATACGGGGAAAGTAGCACAAATGGAACACTGGACTCAGGCTTATTGAAGTCGTCAAACAACTACACGCCGATGTGGAAGAGAAAACAGCCGTGCTACGACAAAGAAAATCGGTGGAATCAGTCCAATGAAATCCGGTCAGCATACGAAGGCACAGAATGAAACACAACCAAAACTCACCGGCTTGATGTCGTTCTCAAGCGCGTATATGAAATCAGCACGTTTCACGACCAGTCGGTCAAAAGCATCTGGGTCCAATTGCGTTTTTCCGGAAGGCTATCAAGAATGGGCAAAAAAAAAAAACAGAAGGCTAGATGAGAAACCGTGGATTCAGGTAGGATAGTAAGGTTTGAAATAGGATGCACTTCAGTTAGGGATACGTCGTTAGTCAATTTCACCTGAACCAATGTCAGGTCAAAAAGTGTGCGAAAATGTGTCGGTCTGTGTATGAAAGTGTTGATACTATCTCTTCTAGGTAAGCTTGATAACTATCTCCAGTAAAGAGGAAGTTCGGAAACGAATATTTGACTTGAGATGGGATAACCAGTCACCACAGCAAAAATGATGTCATAATAAGACGATTACTACATGCTAGCTGTCAGATCATCTCCTATTTTAAGGGTGTGGCGAATACACAGATGATGGTCAGCGTGTGTTGCGGCTGTACTTAATGGCACCTGTCAACAAGAGACAGGCTACCTTAGTATGGGTTCCACCAAAATGAGAAATCACGAAGTGGAAAGAGCTGTGAGATGCGTCATTTCATCTCTGCGCAGTGTTATTTGAGAACATCATTAACGAGAGATTCGGCTGGATTCCAGGTGAGTCTCTGGTCAAAACCAAATTGGTTTGCAGATGAGTGAATAAGTATTATTTAAGTTACGTGAAAAATTGTTAGCCAGATGAGTGAACAGATGCACTTTGACAAGAGCTTGAAGTTGAAATGGCATAAACGATCAATTGAAAATTCTAACTGCTGCTACTCGGGGAATTCGTTTGTGTATGATTCACATGATTCTACGAAATATCGCGGGCAGACCTGTATGAACATGTGCACCCACACTGTCAGATAGTTAGCAGATTGAGTCCACGCGTACTCCATAGGTATCAGACTGGGTGAATAGGAAACGAATCTGAACCCTTGGGCTTGGAAACATTAGACAATAAAGTGAGTGCTTTTTATGCCCCGACAAGGTAGAAAAGGGAGAAAACAGTACTGACGGTTAAACGGAGAACGGTTTAGTGTTAGGGCGGATAAAGGCACCCATGACTTATTCACATAAGGGCAGTGAAGGGAATGAGTCAACTCACTTTGCGACCACCATAAGGCCGCTGTACACAACAAGAAAAGGAGCCTTGTGCAAACATTCCTGAGGCAACCATTGAAACAAATCTTCATTAACAGAAAGCAACTAGGGTTAAATAGCAACAGGTGTCCAACAGAAAAGAGAGTAAAAGGTTAAAGGTAAGACTAAAATTCCCACATATTTTCTATAAACCTTGCGGCGACGACCACGGAGTATTAAAAAAGTGTGACGCACTATGAAAAAGAGATGATGAAGTACAAACTCCACATACACTGATCAGCTGGTACATTGCAGTGAAGGCAGCGGCCCGACAAAGACCCTCAATTTCGGCTCCGCTAAAGTTTTTCGTTTTTGCCGCAAGTTCTTCCAAACTGACGTCTTTGGCAACCTTACCGGACTGACGCATTTTTGCCGTGTGAATCTGTAGGATTTGCAGTCGGCCTTCTTCATCTGGGAGGGAAATTTCCATTTGCATCTGGAGAAAGTTGTGGGCGAGAAACAAAAGAAAGCATGAAAAGACAAATTGCCGAGACATCCATCTGACCAGCGTACCCCGTCTATTCAGTACTGACTGCAGTGGCTAGCACAACAGGCAAAACCGGATATGGATTGCAGTTTATGTACTCAAGCACTGAGCTTGAGATAACTCAGTGGCCAAGGCGTGAACTTGCTGACCAGAAGGTCCGTGGGTCGAAACTAACCTGAGCATCTCGACTGCTGCTGCCTACGATTGGTCAACGCGACAGCCACGCAGCTGACCTTCGCTTGATCTTTGTTGTTATTCGACCACGGAGCTAAAATATAAGCTACTAAAAGTTAATACAAGTAATAATAAATAATAATACATAACACAAGCTACCAGTAGCCGTCCGCAAATAGTTGACATTCGGTGGGGTGCAATGATCGATGATCGAACCAAAGAAATCACAGTCATGGACAGCCAGGGAGTTCGAAATGACACATAAAGTGCAGGATTAAGCGTGATTAAGAGTTATGTAACTATGCTAATAGTTGCACCTGCCTCTTACTCACTCTGTACCTGTTCGGCCGTTGTCCCCATAATGAGTACACAGTAGACTTGCGTAGATTGAAGATTAAACGAGCCGCCCCGTTGGGTCAACACAGAGTATGCGGTATCCGCCCGTGACCCAGCGTAGCTTTAAAATAGGGGCAAAGTAGCTGGCCAGTGCTATTCAGTTTTATACCACCGGCTTTGTATGACAAATTCTAAACTCGCTTTCCTTGGCCGAATCTCCTATGATAATTTGCTAGGCCGAATCCTACACCAAAACTGCCTTACCACTAGATATTAGGCGCTGCCACGGCGAATACGCCTCGAGCTAGCTCAGTTGTTAAGGAGTGAACTTACTGACAGGAAGGTCCGTTGTTTGAACCCAACATTAGTAACCCGACGGCTCCTAGATACGCTTGGGCAAACTGGCAGGATCTTAGCTCTCGGGCTTCCTTTGGGTGGTATGGCAGCTATGTACCGGAAAAGTGTTACAGCTGAACGATTGTTTTTTATTTATTTTACTGGGCCTAACTTGTACGTGTCCAGCATCAAGGCGAGCTTTGAGTGGTCGAAAACGTCTCAGCATCCGTTGAATGTCGGTTGCCAATGGAGCGTCCAGAAGGCGTACGAATGTCCAGAGTGTTGTGGTTACATATACTCTAAATTCGCCTCGATGTACACGGGTTTCTGACCTGTTTCAGGGCGTTTTTCAGCTGAAAACGATAGCTTGGGACCGGGGACTCAGCTGAGGCATTATCGTCAATTAAACAAGTCCAGTGGATTTCGCACTTCCAGTTACTGAGGTGAGAAACATTGAGTACTATGATGGGCATGAACGACTCACATCACAATGGTATTGGTTATTTAGTGATCTACTACGCCCTATGGCAAGAGCCTTGATCTACATTTTGTATGCATTTAGTAAGACGCTTCGTATCAAATCAACCAAACTGTTTTGTGTGTTTAACTATGGAAAAGAGAGTGAAAATGTTTTGAAACTTTCATAGTTTTGTCGTGACTAACAAGAACTTGGGGATTTTTCTTCTCTGAGGTGACCGGTAGTAGAAAATTAAGACCCACGTTAACCATTCGATTACAAATAGTCGTAGCTCTTCGGCTTCCCTGACAACAGTGTTACCCAGGTTATTGAAACACAGCTAGGATTGTTCACCCAAGATACTGGTGGGATTTTCTCATCCTCCGGATAAAGGAAGTTGCATTTTAACGCTTCTAAGTTTGCGACAGTCGCGTTTTCCTGATGGTTGGACAGACAGATCCCAGGACTGGTGGGACGATGAACGGACATCCTTGTGACAACCCCAAAGGTGACATTAGGTGGAATGAGTGTTGGTCGATGCGCACTAATCTACGTCTGTTGTGTGTTCTGTTTCGGGCAGATGCGAGTATCGTAACCTTATTTGGGTAGCACTGAACTGGTTGCACGGAAAATAAAAAAGTGGATTGTTCCTCCTGGTTATCAAAGATAATTTTGTGTATTTAAATTTTGGCAACACGATTGAAGCACTCTGAAGACAGCCTTCCCAAATCTCCAGCTGACCTGTTTCGCACTTATCAGCAAGACCGAAGCCGCCAATTCCGAAGCATCAGCCATGGTGAAAAGTGCTGAAGACTGTAAGGCGGTCGTAACAGTTGAAAAAAATCATCGAAAGTATCTTCTTATGGGAACAAATAAAGAAGAAAGTTTGTATGGCGTTAGTAACTGTGATAGATTTGCAAAGTGATCAATGTTTGCTCCTGAATCGAATACAGAAACAAATTGTCAAGCACGCGTTTCCACAAAACGGAAGCTTCAGGAACAACAGTCGATGTGAAAAAAAAAACGGATTTACGATAGCGACAGAGGCAGTGGCAGGTTTTGCTGCACTAGTGGATAGTAGTCATTTCAAACTGAGGCCTAGTAATGATGGAGGGCACTTGGTCGCAGAGTCTTTATCACAATCGTGCGAATGGCGGAAGTGAATGCGTCATCGGACTCCACACCGAGATACGTCTGCACAGCGGCAATTACAGATCGGGTAGAGGGGCTCAGTGTACAGGATGGCGAAAAGGTCTCTGAAGGCTTGTATGAATGTGTCGCTTTGATTGTGCGGCACGAATGAACACACCAACCAGCCTTTCTGGAAGGTCCTGTCGACAACCTATGCCACCAATGTCTGGAAAAAACGAGCGACCGTGGATGGACTAGCTACTCAGGAACGACTCGATCGATCTAACTCACGCAAGGAATAAGAGAACAACTCATCAAAGCGTTTCTCTAAGGTCGTGTACGCGTCGATGAGTATAGGTGTGAGTCAACCATACGGCTAGCCCACCACCACTAGAGTGAAGTCAGAGCACCAAACGCCTCTAGAAACACGAGTGGAAATAAATCCCATTCAAGACTTGTGAAGTGGTGATTACCCACAAGGAAAAGACGGCACACAGACTGACCGGAAGTTATGCATGGACGCTCTGAACGGAGATCCTCTGCACCACTAACGGAGATCGATAAGCTATGAGTAATGCACGTCACGGACAGGCGAAAGCAACGAACAAAAAGTGGCAGACTGACCTCGAATCGGCCCGGCCGTAAGAGCGCTTCGTCGATCATGTCCAAGCGGTTGGTCATTCCGATCACCAGAATATTATTCAGCTGCTCAACGCCGTCCATTTTGGTGAGCAGCTGGTTGACCACTGTGTCATGGACGCCTGCACCTCCGGTCTTCGCAAATGAGGATAGGATAGGGAAGAAGAATCCTAATTATCGATCAGAGTATACAAGGTGACACAGTTGGTGGGTGTGAATCTGCAAGTTATTTGTTGCCATAACAGCAATCAAGGAATTGCGTAGAAGCCCGTGATAATAGAATTAAAAAACCCACATGGATTGCGATAAAAACTATTCAAAATCGCCAGAATTTGAATGATACGCGCTGGAGACTTCCTCAAAGCTCATTTGCCATCGGAGAACGGCACCGAATGAGAAACTCCGAATTCGGTGAAATCGGACTGGCTCTCAGTTAACCACAGAATTTGGTGGTTAGTTCTTTCAGTTTTTCCCAATTCCTGACCACTGCAACTAGCTGAAAGGATCTTAGAAAGATACGAGACAAAATCCAATAATAGGCCACTGTAATCTCCATTTTCACTGTCAAGAAACAGCCAATCACCCACACAGAAGCAATATGCTCTGCACTATTCACCGACGACACCAGTGGCCACGTTCTGTCTTAAACTACATCGGTTTGCTAGACTGTGATGACGCAGAGCAGCCTGGATCCAAGATATCGATTAAAGTAAACGAGAAGCTAAGTCACAAGGGTCATAAGTTAAATGTCAAGGTTGGCAGGTGCGATAGAGTAAGATAAGGTATTCAGTGGATACACTGGGAAAAGTAATCAAGCTATCAGTTCAAATCTTCGTTTCAGTGTATAGATATACAAAATTGGTTGAGCGACCAGTGTGCATTTGTGGTGAGTAGAGCAAGCGGCCGGTTAACATGGAGCCTCCAAGAAATACAGTACAGCCAGACACCAGTCCCGCCGGCTAACTTCAGTGTACGTCTTTGAATTTGCTTTTGTGTGGCCTGCTATATCGGTCACATGACGGCTTACACGACAGTGGACGAAAAGGGTCATACGGCTAATCAGTGTTGGATAAAGACAACCGAATGAACATTTCTAAAGGGAGCGAAAGATTCTTGACAGGAAATACTACTTACAGGGTTGTCGAAAATTGTTCGGCAACTCACTACCGGTTTCGCCCTTCGTGAGGGTCACCAGGTGAGTGCAGTCTCCGAGTACGCGTTATGAAATGGAGTTCATGCTAACAAAAGGCTCAAATGAATCTAAGCCGCTGGAGAGTTTTCCGCATCCTTTTTAGTATGTTCTGTTATGTCTCGAATATCGTACCAAGGGAAAGATAAAACGGCTTTCGTGCACCGCATTCAGTTAAGGAATATCATAACCGAGAGATTTAACTGGGGTTCAGTTGAGGCTCCTGTTTATGCAAATTCAATTTGCAAATAAGTGTATTTCACCAACAGCAAAAAATTACCTAATAATAGCTTACATATACCGGTGACAATCATCAAACTCCAGCTCTATGTCGAGATGCTCCGAAGAAAATATGACTGGAACAACCGTTTCCTAGCTCCCAAAAGTTATTGTAAAATCTTTCGAGAAGGGAATTTGAGCATTCAAAAAGGGGTTCCTGGTCACAGTTTTCGCACATGCAAAAAAACTGATCATGTGGTAGGAAAGAACCTGATTGTAATAAGGAAAGTAAGGCCTACAAAACAAGCGCTCTTGAGAAGTTACTGTACAACCTCACTGGGAGGCTGGTAACTTCTGAAAGAACTTACTGTGGAGCCACGGGTTTTGCAGATAGCATCGATTTCATCGAAGATGATGATGTGCAAAGCGGAGTGTGGACCCATTCGTTTCTCCTCCTCCTCGGCATCAGCAAACAATTTCCGAATATTGGCCTCCGATTCACCGACATATTTGTCCAAAATGCTTGGTCCATTCACGATTTTCGGCTCACGAGCATTCAACATTTTCCCGATCTGACGGGCCATGAGGGTTTTACCAGTTCCAGGGGGACCATACAGTAACATCCCACGGACGTGCTTCAAACCTAGAGAGGAGAATGAATTCGAATGAGCATAAAACAACAGGCTGTTTAAGAAAAAAAGCGTCCACCTGTAGACGCATAGTGAGACCTGTAGCGGTCACTCACTAGATTATGCGTCACCAAAAACGTAACAATTCCTGTCCCAATTGCAACCGTAACCGACAACATGTATACTACAATTTCCCATCCATTTTGTTTAGGCGGCTACCACCTGCGTCACGCACACAATAAACAGGCATGCAACTCGGCCCAGCACACACACACACACACACAGGATAGGAAGTCAACTAAGCCCCACAAGTCTCCACGGTCAACTACAGAACACGTGTAGCGGCTATACTGCAGAAAAAACACGTCCCGCGTCCTGAAATTCACTCAGGAACTTCCAACAATTGTCCTCAAACGATAAGTCACCTTTTGGCTTATTCCACTTCTCCCTTGTATTTATTTTTATCAAGTGCACCTGACTATTGTCATCACCATTCTTTAAAAAAAACATATACTTTGTTAGTGCTTGTCACCTCCTGATAATCAAGTTAATTACGTTACAAATAGAGCACCAAGAGACCTAACCCAAATCTAGCCCACTGGAAAATGTTAACGATATTCATCTACAGGCTATTCAAACTACAAGGAGGATGCGCTTCCCACATAGAAGAAATCGTTCAGCTGTAACACCCTTTTGGGTGCCCAACTGCCATGCCACCAGAAGGAAGCACGAGGGCTGGAATACTGCCAGGTTGCCCAAGTCTGGACAGGGGAAGTCAAGAGGCACAGGTCGGGACCTTCCGGTCAGTAAATCCGCGCTCTAACCACTGAGCTATCTCGCCCCACATAGCCCGCTGTCGAAACGAGTTAAGGGTTTGTAAAGCGAGTTTTCTTGCGGACGATCTGATTTTCTACTGATATTCACATAATAATAAATAAAAACGGCGCAGCTGTGGCACCTTCTCGGTACATAACTCGAGGGAAGTACAACAGCTGAGGCACTACTAGATCGCCCAAGTGTAGACGGGGGCAATCGGAAAGCCAGGGTTTAGTTCGAACCACGGATAATCCGGTCAGCGGCTTCGTGCTCTTACCACTGAACTATGTCGATCTCACTAACATTCACTTAAAGCAATCTTGTTGCCACATAATTTAACATATTGCGGGAGAGATCGCAGAATTGCAGCTAGGTTCACAGCGACCATGCGACCTAAAAATAAGATGTTAGGTACCGAGAAGCAACCTAGACGGGCAGTTCGTGCTGTTTGTGTCCACAAATTTGTGAAGGAAATATAGGAACAGAGGAGCACCTTGTGTTTCTATGATTTCTACAGGGGCAACTCGGGGAAATACAATCTGCATTGGTTAGTTTCTGGAACTAGGAGAACAGTGGCCAGCTCAATCGTACAGCACCTAGCAGACGCGATGCACGACCTGGTGGCCAGCCAAAGCTTCCGTATTGCTTACAAGGTCTCTGACAAGCAACTCAGATCGGCACAGCATCGCCCAATCGCACTGACTGAGGCTATTGCTATCCGACTCTTTGTCGTTTGTTTGCGTGTCCGAATGACCACGATCCAGCTCACCTCCCCCCACATATATTCGGTGTTGAACACACAATCACAACACAGCCCGCACCACCCGAACAAGATGTTTCTTGTCAGATAACGTCGATATCGTCTCTCACTCGGTTCCCTCATTGATGTCCACTGCATTCAGTAAATCGAACTAATTACTGGCATCATAGGATTTGCAACAGTATGACTTGAGAAGACCCTGCCGAAAATATGTTCGTCAATCCATTCCTGTTCTTGTGCTTAGTGTAGTGCTACTGGAAACTTCTCGGCTTATGAGATGACAAAGAAACAGGCTTTGAAAAGTAGAAGTTGAACAGTTTGGAAGGTTATAGGGCAAAATCTAAGAGGTGTTATGAGAAACACACCACTTCCCTATTTATCGTATTGAGTAGGTGAGGTGACAAGACGGAGTAGCGTTTTCCAGAAGAAATAAAAATCTGTCAATTACACATGGATAGCAGAGTACAGACAACATTACAACGAACCAATACAACTGTAAGGACAACTATATTTCACAGTCGTCTCATGCTGGGACACACCACACACCCCCTACACGGAGGCAGCGTCCACCAACGCATTTACACAAGTTTCCCCTTAAAAAATACCCTGCTACCATACAAAATACTGACCTCAGTCAGTTCGATAGCCTGATTATATCTAAACCGGATGTGTTTATCCTCAATCGAAACATAAGAACAAAACAATATTGAGATGTTAACCAACTGTCCTCCACTTGATTGCTACTGTTGCATTTGGGGATCCGAATTATACGGATGGATCACAGTGGTAAACGGGAAATATCGTACGCAGTTTGCACCAGGCCGAATGTGGAACAACATGAAGGCCGGAGGATGATTCACATTAAGTAACGATGGGTAGAAGAGTGCACGCACCAGCATGTTGATGTTGAGGTAGTTTGGCTGCCAGTGTTCCCTGAACTAGGTAAGCATAAAGAAGTAATACACTACTCATAGGGTTGCTGAAAATTCTTCGACAGCCCACGACCGGTTTTGCCCTTCTTGAGACTCATCAGGTAGGTGCAGTCTCCGAGTTTCCGTCAACCTTATGTTCTACTTGAAACCAAATTGCACGAAATTAGCGAAATACACTCATTGGCAAACAAATTTGGTTTTTGCGGGAGACTCACCTGGAACCCAGCTGAATCTCTCGTTTATGATGCTTCCAGGCAACTGAATGTGCTGAAACAGGCTGCCTCATGTTTCAGTTGGTACGACATTCGAGATATCGCGATACATGTATATACGTAATACACTACTCATAAGGTCGCTGAAAAGTCTTCGAGAGCCCACGACCGGTTTCGCCCTTCTGGAGGCTCATCAGGTAAGCGTAACCTGTTCTAGGGGAGTTGCAGTATACCCTGTGCGTGTAGACTCAAGTAAATATGTACAAATGTGATAATAAATGCTAACCAACTGCATATGGGAAGAGGCGAACAGGAACTTCTACGGAAGAAGCTTAAGCTATCAAAGGAACGATGATGATGATGAGCCCTCTCGCACACCAGTTCTTTCATGACTCACTAGAAAGTGGCGATGGATGAAGCATACTGTGTTGATGAAGGCACTTGAACTTTGCGTTTGATGAACTCAAAACTTACCCAGCTGTTTGCCAACTGCAGGTGGAAACATCCTGGACGCAAAGGTACGTCGAAATATGGCTGCAAATTCCTTGTCCAGACCACCGATACCCATCTGATTGAAGTCCCAGTTGGGATTGATGATGGTCTGGTAGCCTCCGCCTCCTGTCGCACTTGAGGATGCTGCTTTACCGATGAGTAATACCTTGGAGTCAGCCTGTCGCTCCCAGGTTAGTACAGTGTTTCCGGTGAGCATACCAATCTGAATAAAGTAAATATTAACTAGTTAAGCAATACGTATGGCAGGTTCAGAATATCGCCCGTGATTTGTAAGACAGCTCTGTTATTCAAATAGGCGCGCTAAAAACAAGCAAAGTGAATCACTGGGGATAAACCACGTGTTTCTGCATGTTTTGCTGGTCTTTCCCTAAAAGGACAAAAGACCGAGGAGATAAACTCATTTGCATGGGGATCCGGACACTATAGTTCCTGAGTGTACTTTTGGAGCTTCTTTGCTGTCATATGAATGCTTGGCCAAAAAAAAACAATCAAATAAAGCAACAACTCCCAACTGAACGGCCGGATAATGTTTCAGACTGTAGCAGGCAGATACTACTCACAAATTTCATCTTTATACACCGTCACATCGGTGTCTAGAGATGCAGACGGCCAACAACCCAGTTTTGATCGCTGTTACTCAACCTAAAACATTACGGAAGAAATGACGGCCCATTGTGACAAACTGGTGTGCCGTCTGTAATCGTTATCACCAACTTTGAAAACCCAGTCTATCACCTGGTTTTGTTTCATCACAGAAACTTTTAAATTTGTTCCAACATCTAGACAAGAGTGCATACCATTTCATCATTACCAAAGCTACAAGCAATCCAACGATTCCTAGATACTTCGCTACAACAAACTGACAGTTCTCACAATAAGGCTGGGAATCCTTCAATGAAAATGAATATCTACTATCACTCTCTAAATTAGTTTACAGCAGCGAGATGATTCGTTTGTCGTGGCCTCTGTACAAACGTTGAAACAAAAAATGTGATGGGAAGTCAAGCAAAACGTGCGATTCGTGTCTGGTATGATAGCCATAAAGCGCACATGGATGGCCAGCCACTGGTGTGCATAAGGAGGTTGGCCCGAGTTTTAAACTGGTGTCAAGTCGTGTAATTCACTTGGACTACTCACTGAATGGTATCGTAGACAGTGTACACGGTTGAATTACGGTCTTTGAGAAACATCAGAAAAGGCATAGCGTACGCTCCGACCTTCTCAGGCCGGGTGAGTGTGTACTTTTCGTCTACAGTTTCGCATTCAACGACAAGCACTGAGAAGACACCAAAGCAAGGTGCTGGCGTAAAGTGAAACATAGCCAGTCGCATTGTCTAGCATGAACTGTGCACCGACTCTCCAACTGACGCTACGAAGGGAGCTCAGAAGCCACAGTTGGCCTTGGTGTCGGGCCGGATCGAGGAATCTCGAGAGCTTTTTCAAAAGTTACTTGGCGTAGGTCTCAGCTGTTGGCTTGTCATTGATGATAGCCGGAGTAAGGTGACTGTAGAGCCATTGTATCAGTTCGGCAGTAACGGTAGGTAGCAGGGACTTCTACACAACTGGGCTCATCATTTCCCATTGCCCGGAGGATAAAGGAATACAGCTGTGCTGGTGGTTAACTCTTGGTCCTCGGTTCGGCAGAAAAGTGAGAAACTGGAAAGACTGAAGCATATGTCTGACTCATTTGAAGATCATCAGGTAGGCGCAGTCATGGGCTTCCCGCGAACTCGATGTTTTTTCATTCATCTACGGGTTTCTCACTAACACAACGTGCCTGAAGGCACAACATGCCCAAGGGTATCTACAATTAACGAGTGGCAAGGCAGTTTTGAAGGTTACTGTCAGATAGTCCAACAACGGTGTTGTTCACACTGGGCTTCAAACTGGGTAACAGTTTGAAGCAAGAAAACTCAACTTGAAAAATTGAACGATATGGTAAAAACCGTTGATAGGATGGAACACAACAACCTTTCGGGAAAAAAGAAAGAAAAGAAAATGGGCGACTGATATCATCATACGTGCACGTTATCCTGTAGAGAAAAAAATCATTGCAAAAGCGGTACGTATAGTTTTAATGCAGTGAATGTTTGCAGTGACTGCGATAATTTATTCGCGTTACTCTTGAGGTTCTATAGCTGAGCATAGTAAGCATTCCCAAGTTAGTGGTAAGACGATCCAGTCAGTGAGAAGGGTCGTCAAAGGGGAGTGACGCCCAAAAAAATGTAGTGATTACATTCAGCTAGGATCCAAGGAGATAACTGGGTCTTTTGAACAATGAATCGGCTTGGCCACAAGGCAACAGCTGTCGCAACATGCAAGTGTCAGTGGAGATCCCGAGCCACGTGGAGCCTTGGAAAACGCAGAAGGCCCATTCGTAACAGTCAATTATCAGCAGTAAGCATCGGATTACCCAGTTGACTTGCCTGTTCGCTTCTCAAGTGTCTCCGAAGTAGAAACGACACTGCAATAAAACTCCATATGTTTTGAAACCGCTGTATGGTACCATCACCAAAAAATCGCCGCAAATCACTGACCTAATAAGCGGAATGGCAAATTTATTGGTTCCTCAAACTCATCCACAATCACATTTGGTACCTACCGAGAGTTTAGTCAAACGGTCAGTAAACTACGTGAAGTAGGTTACAACTTGAGACTTGGATAGCCAGCAGTGTCGGCCATTCGCCCGTGGCATTCAAGGAATGCGCTCAGCTCCCCAGTAAACCAGCAACGTCATGTTCAACCGACATCCTCTTGCTGGGGAAACTGCAAATACCTCCAAGATAACAATGAAAGAGGCTTCTGTTTTATATAAGGTTTGTTGATACACTTTAGAGGACGCCGTGAAATTCCAGGAACTGCCTTGTTGATTTTCTGGTCGGCAAACGCAATGACGCTTTCCCAAACCTTTCGAAATTCTTTTGAATACTGAACACCCACTTCATCCCGATTTTTTTACAAGCTTGAGTCTACTCCTAGGGCATGATCCGAACTCAAACTAGTCTGCTCATATTCAAACATGCAATTCTGTTCTCCTTTATGCGACGGGATACCTCATTGATGGCAATACGATGATGAATTGCCTGCGCCTAAGGATTCTTGCTTGATTGGCCACATCGATTCCAACATCTTCATGAATGTCAATCTCTTACGCATTACAAGTATGAAACGACTGTACGGAACATGGAGATATCAACCTAAGGCCTGCCGTAATGCGGCTACCAGCTCTAATAATACTGCGACACCCAACGCTGGCACGTGAATCCGGGTACAGCAAGCAGGGTTTCACCCGGACAGAGAGTGCAACGATCATATCTTCACGTGACGCTAAATGCTGGAACACCGCCAAACATACCGCCGATGAAGGTTGCAGTTTTCCAAAATTCAAAGGAGCCTTTGACTCCGTAGATGGGTCAGTTTTTCTACGTACGCTTGGGCAAAAATGAGTGCCCCTGAGGTTCGTGAATACACTTTGTGGTCTCTGTTCCCGCACTTCTGGTGGTACAGTTCACAAGGAGCTGTCTTTTTTCACCCTTTACTTTACTAGGCATTCCCATGGTTGTACGGCAGCATTTTTTGCTGGTGTATTGCTGTCGCAGATGATTTCGACGATGAGTTGACACGGTTATAAGTTTATATACTGAAAATTCACCTTTGTGTGTACAATACTTTCGTTTCTTTGACATGACTATACACAAAATGGATTGAGGGCTGAAAGACCGCCGCCTAGAACATTCAGCTAAAATGAAAACCAGTAGAATGCACCGTCATGAAAGCTGCTCTCTATCCTCGTGCCGGGTAAGAGGATACTGCACTGCCGCTAGATGGAAATAGCTTATGGTTGCAAGTATGCGGTAAGACGAAGAACAGACCAACCACAAGCACCGATTCTGCTAGCCAATCAGAGAGTGGGGATACGCTAGGAACTAATTCATCAATCCGTTAGCTGTCTCAAGCGCAGCCATTTTTTGTATAGATAAGCATAGATAACGGAAAGGCGAAAAAATGCACGAACGCCTTACCTTGCTATTAGCGTGCTCTCCGCGATCCATTGAAATGGCTACATGAGAGGACAGGGCAAAAGTTTGGGGAATAGAGAAGTGGCCAGTCAGAAATTTGCGACTATACCAAAGTCGCTGTCGAGACAGGCTTTAAGAAATCGACCATAGTGAATAATTCATGATTTGGACAATCACGAGGCGGAAAGACAAAGTAACTCAGAAACTCCAGGTGTTCAGAGCTTAGCCGATGATACCCGTTCGGGCCGCAATATGCACTCAACCCTGTTCAGATGCGTCGCGCTACTTGGAGGGAGGTAACGACACCATCATCGGGTATGAATGACCGTGTAAAGATCAAAGTTGAACGTGGTTTTGCTGTACATTTGCGAATGATCGCATCTAAAAGCAGACTGCCTGGAACAGTTTCTCACCACCCAAAACTGGTATTCCACAGACAGGGTTCCTACATGTTAACTTTATTGGAATTTGAAACAGATGACTGGGGGAGGCATTTCGCTACAACGTAAATACATCAATTGTGCAGTATGAACCGGACAGCTTACTCAGGTAATATGACTGCCGCTTCCAGTGACAGGCTTGACGTGATGGGGATGAACGAGAGACGACCAGCGCTTCGGTATCGAGATACCATTAGTACTGCTGTTTACCTCCTAACTGACCTACTGAATTAAGACAGACCTGTAGTTTATTTCAGTTGACTGTATGGTCATTGGTTGGGTCACTTTATGTTCGGCTGTTACCGGGTTCCTTCGCTTTCTTTGTTTGTTCATTTCCTCACATTGGGGCTTTCTCGGGAAAAAGCGAAAACACAGTAAAGTGTCATTGCACAGGATTATACGGTGGTCATAATGATGGCCACTAATAGTCAGATATGTGGAGGAATTCGGATGTGAAACCAATGGTCTTCAATGAAGTCTGCGTTACGTTTCCCGTGGGACTTTCATGGTAAACACAATAAGACATAGTACGGTTGCACTAAATTGCATCAAAAGGGAGGAATTCACGCCACAGTTAGAGTCTCAGTCTTGCGTAGAAGCTGCTCCCTTGGTACTGGAAAACAAGGTTGATGGGTCAGGAATGTTGACCCAAGGCTGGTTTGCGGTCACGCATGATAACTGGAGCACGAAAGTTTCTCCATCCAGCAAGTTGCCTTGACATCAGAAATTTGTGAAGCAAGCAATTTTTTTTTACAAAGTCTTGTTGAAGATATCCTAGAAAACAACCTTCCGAGTGAAACAGGTTGGAATGTGGTATAGATCAAGTAGTAAGACAGGCTAAGTTCGGACCTCACCGATAACAGGTGGCGTACAAGTGATCCAAGAACAGGCGGTATCTAGAGGTTGAAAGATGGATTACCACAAACTTCAATGTCAGTGATCGAATACGGTCTTGCTGTCTACACTCGGTTCGTCAAAATAACTGTTTCCGAACGACGTAAATGGTACACCGGAAGAAGTCAGTTTTCCGTACACTTGTTGACAGTCGACTACACAATTCTCGTTTTCCCTGAAACCAAGTCGTGATTTACTCTACAGATGCGAGCTATAGTTGTTCAGCTGTAACACACTTGTAGTGCACAGTTGCGATGCCATGCGAAGGAGGGCTGAGATACTGCCAAAGCCTAGACAGGAGCAGTCTGGATGTCAGGTTTGGATTCTAACTACGGACTTTCCAGTCAGTAAATTCGCGTCTTAACCACTGAACTATCTCGCACTATGCTCGAAACCATATCATGGAAAGTGCGGCAACTTCTAGGCCTAACACCGATGGAGAATATGCATTGAGTACGGCGGAAAACGGAAAACTTACTGGACAATTTCATCACTTCCACCAGAAACAGTTTTTTGTTAAATTTGAACAGAATCGGTTGACCAACGGTGAGAGGAGTGTCAGCAAACTGCATCGAGAACTCGCGAGCCATGAGATCAGCATCAAGGGGATCTCCTGCGGGACTGTGGTGGGAGTGAAAGCAGGTCAACGTTGGGTCGGTCATGTAAAAAAGTAGAAGAGGAAACTATTGGGGAGAATAAACCATACCTTGAATGGTAAATAACTGCTGACTGAAACCGATAGTTCAACGAAGTTTGAAAAGCACCTAGGTTGAAGTTACACCTATCGCAACTTCACCAGATAGTTAATTTAACCCGGAGTAAAGGACATATTTGGAATGACAATTAAAGCATATTTCGTAGCAGTCGTTCAAGATTGTCAGGCCTTGGGGCAGCATCCGCTGGAAAGAGCGGATAATAACAAAACAACTATTATTTTAAAAAAACTACGAGGGTTTGCCACATTACGGTAGCTGACCAGAATTAGTAATTAACGAGTTCCGTTCCTTCCCCCTTCCGGGGACTTTTGTTGCAGACTAACTAGGGCGAAGCTATTTCGGGGCAAATCGCGGGAGAAATCCAAAAAGAACATAAAAAAATAGCACGTGCTCGTATCTATGACGTATTTGTATACCCAAGTGGTCTCATAAATCCCAAGCAGGACGAACTTGGCTATCTGCGGGATTTTCTGTAATGATTACATGAAAATGACTTGTCACTTCGATTTATTTGCGGAAGAAGCTGAACACAAGACGTACTCGTTAATGGGATATAAAAGGCAATAAAGAGGTACACCGCAAGCAGTGAACAATGAAGGACGCCTGGTAGTCACCACAATGTGGAGACATCTGCTCTTGGATAAGCTTGTCACATTGATTCTCCTTCCGTGTAAGATAGTTAATGCCACATACGGTGCGCACTGAGCGGCGAGTGTAACTATCTGGATGTCTTTTATCCGATGTGAACCCGAGCTTATGAAGCTGGAAGGTGAACGGGAAGGGATAGGTCTAAAGTTATTCGTATGCCCAAAGATGGACCCTTATTGTCAGACCATTCCAGAACAACTAAAATGCCGAAACCTACAGTGTGCGTGGGTGCGGCCCGCGTCAGTCTTAATACGCAACTGAGGCAAACATATAGGGCGGGCTAGCTAGTGTTAGCCAGTAACCAGTTGTTCTGCGCAGCGGCAATCACAGAAAATCAGCCCTATTACCGTTGCTTAACAGTCCAGAATTTCATGTTACATTGTAACTTGTTGCAGGCTCTGCATCACCTTCTACCCCAATACCTAGACATTCAAACGCCCAATCGAACAAAGTGGACAGAAAGTGACGGCAAGAACGCCACTGACATCGATTAATCGTCATATCTTGCAACACCGCCGGTTGGGCACCGGGAATGGTCACTGAGATCACTGCTGGGACACGAATTTCGCCAACAAGTAAACTTTTCGTAGTCTCATAACCTTCTGACAAATCACACGTTCTTTCTCTACAGTTTGTGCCATTCTGGAGGCACAACAACAACAATCATCCTGGTAGACGATGATTCCACACAGGTAGCGCATACTCACCCCACCGCAGCTGACAGCATTCGATGTTTTCCGCCAGGTTAGTATCTGTTGCACAGACGAAAATGTCTTCTGGTTGTCACTCTACGTATTCATTGACGCCATCCAACAACAGCAGCGCTTTCGGGACGGCCGCGGTGAAGAAAAACCTGAAGAGGTTCCAGAAGCTTACAGAGCCCAAATTTCACAATCGTATTGTAGCCTGGTGGACGCGACCCCGATATCCAGTGATTTGGGCCTAAGATTCAAGCAGACTTCAGCAGACACTTCTATCAGATCTGATACAACTTCTGAGGTATGTGAAACTATCCACAAATTCCAGTGCTTCCCTCCGAATTGTACATTCTGAGACAGCACATCTTGAAGCATGATTTTGCACTTTGTAGGTATAGGACACATATGGAAGGACAGTGTGATGGTGGTTAGTTCATCAGTGTGCTTGTGGTTTCAGTTCACCTTCAAATATTGGGGGGTTGTCTTGTGCATGTTCCAGATTAGCAAGGTACTGTAACTAACAACGCAAGGTCTCCGGTTAGAGAACCAGGAGGGCCGGCATTTCCAACCCGCATAACGTTCTGTAGGTAGTCATGGTTTAGTGTACTAAGAACTACACGATGGTCGTGACGGAAATTCATTTCCAGCACCACAACAGGCCTAAGACGCCAAAATACATTCAGACATGCCACAGCAGGCCCATGTAGAAAGGGCCCAGGAAGGTTAACTCAAAAATACATGTCTCGAGTAATCCCTTCAGTTCTATACAGGTATTTAGGCTAACAAGATGTATGTACACTCTGAACGTTAAAATTTCTTCGGAGCGAATTTGTCCCATGAGGTGTGTTCGATCTTGCAAGGGAAACTGTACCCCATGTGCCACAGTGATGACGAATCCGATCAAACAAGATAGGAGGTCTGAGTTATTGCACATGCGCACATTATCAGACCACAGTTTTAAACGAGTACGATGCTGGAGCCCGTTTCTTTCATTCTGACTGTGGCAAGTCAGGGTATATTGATAAATGACAAAGATAAGACACAATACTATTACCGATACGTGGACGACATTTTCGTGGTTTGAAACAATAAAACCGAGATTGAATTTCTCCAACATGAGTTCAATAAGGCTCACACCACCATCCAATTCACCTCGGAAGGAGAGACCGATAACTTTTTCCACTTCCTAGATGTTGGCTTTGAACGACTTCACGATGGTACACTGAAAAGATCGGTGTACCCAAGGCTTACTTGATCCGGGTAATACGTCAACTTTTCGTGCCACTAAAGCAGAAACGGAATTTGATCCACAGCCTAACTAACAGAGCGAGGAAAACATGCTCTGATGATGCGCTGGTAACTCTCACCAACGTTCCGAGAGACAACGGGTTCCCTGACAATTTTATTATAAAGCATCTGAACAGGGGAGAAGCCCCTTTGTCAACCCACAGTTGAAAGAAAACCCGTTTACACTAGCCTCCCGTTTAAGGGCGATATACCAGCTGGCCTGCCGAACAGAAGACTTTATACCAGATTGAACAAAGTTTCCCCGGCCGCAACACTCCGAATCTGGTTCACAAGCAATCGTTTATGTTCCTTTAATATCACAGATAGAGTGCCTGGCCACGCCCGAAATATGTTAGTATGCTCATTCTCTTGCTGCTGTGTAGCGGAATACATTGGACGCACGACTAGGCAACTCGGCCAAAGAATGAGGGAACACAACCCACCCTGACTAGCTTCTGGAACTAGGAGGACGATAGCCAGCTCATCTAGCAGACACGGCGCACAACGTGATACCCAGCCAAAGCTTCCGTATTGCTAACAAGGCACCTGCTAATCAATCCAGATTGGTATAGCAACGCGCAATCGCAGTGGCTGAAGCTATCGTCATACGACATCGCGACCCGATCCTTTGTCGGGAAAAAAGGCCTTGTTCGCGTGTTGTGCTTGCCATGGTCCAACTCACCTCCCCCCGCACATACACCCTGTACTGAACACAACCACAGCACTGTCTGCACTGACAAACTCGGGTTATCCTATTGGTGACTTGAAATAGTTGTTCCTTGACAGGTAGCCAATGCCGTCTATGACTCGACTTCCTGTTCATGTACACCATGCTCATTAAATTATGTTAAATACTGCTCTCTTAGCCTTTGCAACTTGAAAAGACCTTGCCGAAAACATGTTCGTCAACCCATCTTTGTTCTTATTCTAAATGAGAATTTTCGGAAAATGACAAACCCAAGCAGCCCTCGCCACGACCTAAAAGACAAACATAGTAATGCCATATTGGCAATGTTTTGGAATATAGGTAGCTCGGGTGCGCTGCTTGGTTGTTGGTCTGTTCGCCGAGCTTGGCAGTTGGATTGCAAACGTTTCATCACCAATCGAGGTGACATCGTCAGTGCACTGACGATGTCACCTCGATTGGTGATGAAACGTTTGCAGTCAGACTGCCAAGCTGGGCGAACAGACCAACAACCAAGCGCCACATATAGCAAAGCATTTATCGGGAGAACCAGCGCTGGGTAGCGGATTGCATTTACAAGATGTAATAATGAAACCAACTCCCTTTGCCACAAAATCAAATCACCTTGCAGTAAGAGACCGTATCGACTGTCTCGTAAAATAGTAAGCCATTCGTGATATGTGCAAATATGAGGTTGCTGCTCCCAAGAATACAAAATAACAGAATAACAACAGGTCCCCATCTAAGACCTGTACTTCCAGGTCTTCACCTGGTACAGGTACTTCACCTGTACTAGGTGATTCCGCAACTATAGACAGTATGAAGTGATTTAATGTATTCCTCACGCTCAATACAAACAGATGCACTATTGATACAAAAACCATTTTTCTTCAGGAACATCGAAAACAATGAACATCTACGAGGAAGCGTACGTTTTCTTGTTATTGAAATCCACCGCCAACAATGCGGAACCCAAGCACTCGCGTGCCAAGTTGAACGAATATGGTCTCACATCGAGCGGCTCATCCACCGAGATGTTACCCCATTTCCGCTGAAAGACCAAAAAGGATGGGAAAGTTATCAAGGGACTCGACTAATGTGATAGATAGATAGATAGATAGATAGATACAGTGTAAGTGATGCACTCATCTAGAGAAAATTAGCGTACGTTTGCGCATCTAACAGGATTTTCACACATACTCACTTAGTTGAAATGGGAAAGAGGACATAGTTTCCGAAGTGTCGAGCAGGGTAATGTCAGAGTCACTTAGTGGATCCAGAACACAGAGGCTAGATTATGAACAGAGATCTACGTGAGGGACACAAAATACTCAGATTCTAGTAAAACAGCATATTGCTGTCTTATCGCATCTAGCACAACCTTGTGCGGATATTCAAAGACACGAGCTCAAACTAGGTTCAGAGTTACAGAGCGCGCTAATAGCCGAAACGTCCAAGTTTCGGATCGACTCACAACTTCTCTTTGGTAGTTGTCGAAGTTTGAGCAACCCAACAGTACCGCAGGTTCGGTGTTTCCTTTGGAGTGTATCAAAAGGCGCCATATCTGAGCGGCCGATCTGCTGTGTGGAGGCGGGATCTTATCGTTGTGTGGCATTTGTGTACCTTTATGAACCAATGAGCAACACTGGAGCTAGAGGATTACAGAGTTTCTCAGACCAGATTGGTCAATGCTTCAAGGGTCTGAGGAGCACGATCCTCCGGTCCTCCATGTTGGGGACTGGAACGCGTAAGGCGATTTATTCCATAAAGAATTGTATCACTATGGTAGTATTCTTGTACCCACGCACAGATTCGCGGTCAGGCTTTTGAGCCAGAGGTTTTGTTCGAAGGCCTTAATTGCTCTCCTGCCTAGGTGTGGGAGCCCTGACACCACCCCAGCCCGCACACAGTAATGAAACCTCACAACTAGAAGCACTGTAATGCCAGCTCGACCGTCGCGTTGTGCCACCAGCCGGGTCACCTTATTTGCTACACAGAGCGAGGTTGGAAAGCAAACCATGCTACTGTTGACGCCCCCTTTATACACTTTCACGTGTTCCCCTTTAGCCCACCTCAATAAGAATAATTCCTCAGCAGATTCCAGCATTGGGGCTAGCAGATTTGTTAGTTTTGCACCATACTAGACTGCAGCTTCTGCGCGTCAGATTTCAAACCTTGAAAGTCGTTACACTTTAGTGTTCGGGCACTGAAGACTACATGACAACAAACGACCCTTCCTCATACGCTGGATTCCCCTGCATTGATGTATACTGCTTGTCAGGGACAAGAAGCTAGGACGCAAGAGCTTTAATTGAACTGGCGGCCCCCTGGCTCTCTTCCCGCTGCCAACCTCCGGTGATGCAGAGGCCGCTGCAGCTGGTTGTGCTGGGGTGGGTATTGAGTCAATCATGGAGCGGAGACGCCTACAATCGACTGGATACCCGTTGGGGGTTGACTCTATACAGTTCGTTTGGTAACGTTTGTAAAAGGTTATCGGAAAGAGATCCATCGTCCCACGTTTATTGTACCTGATTACGTCCCGACGAATTGGAGCTCTGAATCTGCCGAAAACGGTTTCTATGATGCTTTAAATACTCTTTTACAACGAGCTAAAAGCCCGTACAAGGTTGTGGTCGCTGGTGACATGAACGCCTAAGGAGGTAGGCTTAACACTGCTGAAGCTCAATTTGTTGGTTGCCTTGGATCGGATACGAAACGCACAGACAACGGAGAGTACTTGCTGAAGATGCGTGCTGATCACAGACTGTTCCTTTGCGGTACCGACTTCCCGAACAGCGGGAACCGCTTGACTAAGTGGGGCCCACCAGCGAACCAGACGACAGTGCCATCAGTTACCGGCGGGCAAGGGCGATCAATGGTTGGCACTCCTTATGGAACATTTGCGAAGACTCTGATCGTGCATTCATCCATCGCCTCTTTTCAGGTTAAAAGAAAACACACACTGTTTGGCTAGTGAGAAGGTCGTGGATTCCGAAGTCAAGACAAATGTGTCGCAACCGACTTATCCAACGCCTGCCTGCTGATCCGATATTGGATAGTAACGACCATTGGAGCGAGATATCCAAAGCCGCACGTGATGTCCGTACAATCAAACCGGACTTCATCAAGCATTTGAACTCTGATAGGATCGTGGTTTTGCCCGAGGTCCGGCGACAAATCCTTTCTAGTTGCACAACTCCACTCGACGCACTATTCGAAGCCACGTGAAACTGAGTGCCAATGCAGACCGAAAAACCTGCTGGTTGACTGTTATTGTAACATAGCTTCTGGCATCTTGATTCTTCAACGTCTTACGACGGCACCCAAATCCTTGACCTATGAGCATCAAACTGGATTTCGACCGGGTAGAGGCTGCGTCGATTACATCTTCACACACCGTCAGGTATTAGAGCAACGCCATATTTACGGACGAGCGACAATCTTGGAGTCCCTCGATTCTGTCCCTTCGATTCTGTCGATCAGCTAGTGCTGTTAACTACACTTGCCCAACAGGGCATGCCCCAGAAGTTTGTATACATAATCCGACCCCTATATTCACATACTTCTGGGCGTGTGAGTGTATGATGAGCCCTCCAAAAGCATTCCTACAAAAAGTGGTGTCCGACAAGGGTCTCCACTCTCTCCATTCTTCTTCAACTTCGTCACTGATGAAATAATGAGGCGGACGCTGAAAGGTCTTCAAAACTCCGGTGTTCAGATTGTTGATGGTGAAAACCTTGTCTATCTAGAGTACGCAGACGACATCGTCCTCATCTTTGAAGACCCAGGCGAAGCACAAGCCCTGTTGAATAGACTGACCACCACCACTGGCATGCGCCTTGCACCTTCAAAGTGCAAAGTCATACTTCAGAAAGTACAGTCTCTGAAAATATCCCTTACAGTTCAAGAAGAATCACTGGAGGTTATGGAGAATTTTACATACCTCGGTAGTTGTATTAGCTTCGACGGATGTGCGTCCGGTGAAGTCAGTACAAAAATCTCAAAGGCTCGAATCATGTTTGCTAATTTGCGGCGTCAAAAAAGGCATAACACTAGGTCTTAAGGGTTACGTATATCAGGCTACAGTATGGGCTGCATTGTTGTATGGTTGCGAGACGTAGTCTCAGCGGACAGATGATATGAGACGTCTTCAATTTGTTCACCACCGATATCTCAGAAGCGTTGCTGCTGTAAGATGACGTCAACAAATTCGTAACGAGGTAATCAGAAAGTGGGTATTTGGCTATGAAGCAGGTACTTCAATCGCCGAAAACATCCAGCAACATCAACGCCGGTGGCTCGGCCATGTGCTACGCATGCCAAAACATCAGCTGTTGTCCCCCGTGCCTCCATGCAGAATAGCGCAATCTGCAGAGCGAACAACGTGCGAATTGGCAGAAAGATGAGAGACTAGGAGAAGTCTAGGTGTTGTTTGTACCGTCCGCCTTCCAGATTAGAGTTCCCGAGACTCCCCTGCTCTTGGCTGGAGACGTTGTAAGAAATGGTGGCCAATAGATATTAGCGCTGTCAGTTTGTTTCCAAAATGTCTGATTCGACGGTTTAAGGTGTAGGCACCTCAGAATATAATTAAGTAAACTTTGTGGTTGTATAGCAGTGAAACATCGGTGTCAAAACTGATATTGCCATCTTTGATGACCATAAAGAAGTGAAGTGAAATCATTTATGTGGTGATCATCGTGCTTTCTACGCAAAACAACGGCGATATCTGCAGGTCTCGTTTACGAAGAACTATATGGAGAGGCTGAAAGGTCAAAGAACAACAAACAGTCATGAATAGATCGACCATCTCGAGGTAGGAGACAGCCAATAGCCAGCGAATATAAGCTGCTACATCTCCGTGACAGACAGGCGTAAATTTATCTACTACAGAAGTTATTTCTACGCAAAACAGACCTAGCTCATGCGGAAACGTCAAAAGAGACTACACGACTACTTCGACGTTACAGAAGCATTAACAGTGATCGAGAGCTCGAGATGGCTCAGTGTTGAGGTGCGCACTTACTGACCAGAAGGTCCGTAGATTCAACCCAACCCGGGTGCCTTGAGTGCTCCTTCCTAGGCTTCGGAAGCCTGATAGTACCTAAGTTCTCCTGCTTCCTCCGGAACCTTCCTTCCTGCTGCTCGACACCAAAAGTGTTCAAGTTGGACGGTTATTATTATTATTGCTATTATCATTATTATAAACGGTGCGCATCCCACTAATTTCAGGGATGCAAACCCATAAATCGCCGGAGTGCTGTTACGCCCTGTCAGTCACGAGATTCTCGTCAGTAGTCCTTGGACAAGGACAAGTAACACGAATGAGAAAACCGGTCAGTGGTTCCGAAGCATATAACAGTACCACCCACTTGGCCCAATAGAGCGATGAAATTCGACGACTAACCCACACGAGAACTAATCGGAAAAGCAGCTACCAGTCGGTTAGTCTACCACGCAGTTATTTGTCTACTGAAGTCACGTGGCACGCCTAACACTACTATGTAAGCAAGGCATCCTGGTTAAAAGTACTGAGAGGATTCATAATATTCGCTTTTTTTCGCACCAACTCTATGGAATGATACAAATACACGTGAATGAGCCTGTTCTTTGATACAGGACGACTGGAGATAACAACACGCGTAAGCCTCAAAGACGAATGTGATATGCCTGCAAGTGATATATTGGAAATTAGTACATCTCAAGTAACTGGAACTATCGTGGTCGGCGAGCTGAACCACCTCCTCATGGTGCCGACTGGGGAGCCTGGACGTCAGTCTGGGTGAGCTAAGAGTTCAGCAACTCCAGGCAGGGCTAACCACCCTGTTTGGTTTCAATGTGCCGGTTACTTTCGACAATGTACACTACGAATCATCTGGCGCCTCCACACCAGTTCCAACCAGTACACAGGACAGGCTCGTGGGGCTCACGTGTGAGGAATGTGGCAAGTGCTGCAAATCGAAAGCTGACTTGGTAGCCCACCATCGAGTTCACGACAATGAAAGTGTTGGTACGAACGTGGTCGCCCAACTGACCTGCGCTGATTGTTCCCGCCTTTTTCCGACGAAGATTGGCCTGAGTCAACACCCTACCCAGCATAATGCGGATAAGTTTGGCCGAGTGAAGTATTCCGGGGCCCGTTGGTCCAAACAAGAGTCACAATCGCTCTTGCGCCTGGCTAACAATTTATATCCGTCTTGTGACGCGCAAACCGCGCTGTTCGCGAGATTGGAGCAGTATTTTCCTGGTCGATCGGCTATCAGCATCAAAACCAGGTTACGGGTGCTTAACTG
>SJOL01010112.1:925167-935742 GCA_004794785.1 Opisthorchis felineus
AGTGCACATTCTTGCCATTGAATCTCACACCAGACTCAGTATGACGGACACTTTGTGCCTGATGTGCGAGTCTTGACTGTGATAGCGCTTACCGCGCCTTGAAGAGCATTCAGCATTGTTTGTCCTTTCTTCGGATGTTGATCTTTACACGCGTGTTTCCATACCAAAATTTTTACATTCATCTTATCTGACTGGAACTGTTGGTGGCATGACTTCGAAAGAGACGTTTCTCTCTTTTACCTCATATTCTCCTGTAACCCTTTCCTATTCATCGCTTGCATTTACTTTTTATGTCTGTGAACATGCTCTTCAAAAATAAACGATAATTACGTAATGACGGAATACCACAAATCCAGCCTTGTGCCTCACAGACTAAAAGCCACTTCAAATTACCTTCAGGACCCCCTGCTCACAGACGATGTTGATCATTCGAGACGTACTAGCTACAATGGACAACCCAATCAATTCAGTCAAGTGCGACGTGTTAGTGGCATGTATCACACAAAAGCCTGCCTCAGAGAAGTGGACACCGTGAAACCGAAGCGGCAATATCGATCGACCAACTACACGTGACTGATATTGAAGTCAACCAATAAAACCGCTGTTGATGGGAGTAAGGGAGATTGTTGACTGAAGAAGAACAAGTTTAGAAAAACACAGAGGGAGATACACCACGACTGTACGAAAAGTCGCACAAGATTGTGGGAAGCCAGAATTTAACGTAGACACGTGTCTACAAACTGCAGCATGTTTGAGATTGGATGTTGCGGGAATCGAGCTGTTCTGAACTGCATCAGCTCACTTGGAATAGATCCAGAAATGCCTGCTACATTCAAGTGTCATATTTTAGCACCCAGACCAACGGCGTGATCTGCTGAAGCTTCCATGGCTTCGAATCGAAGTTAATCAGCGGCTTTATGAGTAGCGTACGTTGAAGTAAAACGGCCAAACGCATTAAACTTTCTGCGTTCTAGACTACGCACGTTGGTGACTGAAACGTTTCCTTAGCTCTGTAGTTTGTTACTGTCCTTGACGGACACCCATTCATATCATTCAGGTTTTATGAAACTTTCGGAAACTTTTCGCCCAGACTGCAGACAGCCGAAAGAATTTTCGGACAGGCATCGCAAAACGCACTGCTAAAGTGACCAGAAAACCAACAAATGGTGTCTGTCAGCTAAATCGTGTAGTCAGATGAACTGATACCAGAAACCTGGTTAGAACGAGTGCTCCTGCAGGTGACTGAAGGCTACCTAGGCTACCTACTTTCGACTTTTCGAGCCAACAGGAGAGAGTCCGAATACACAATAAGAACTGCGTGACAGTCTGGCGCCCCACAGCTATCCGTAACGCAAACACAGAACATTTAACTGCAACCCTAATAAATTCGGGATAACGTTGCACTCATGATTCGTAGGTGGGCATTCACCCGAATAAAGCAACATAAACTGTTTTTTTAACTTTGAATACTTTAGGTTTGTTTGATGATTGTCGCAGGATTAAGATCTTCTGGGCAAGGTGCTTTACTGCGCTGAAGCAATGAAACTTTGCGTTGGATATCTGTTACCGACGGAAAACCAGTGCATACATTCCTTTCAGGTTCATTTGGTTCTCCAAGAGGTTGAGCTGATGAGGGCCAACTGAATTGTCCTTCAGTGTTCAACCCGTCGATCTAGATGACGTTTCTGTGGGTGGATTGAGGTCCAATCTTCTTCGTAGGTCACTCGCCAACACCTGCTAGGGACCGAAAAGGTGTTACAACTGGACGAATATTGTTATTTTTTTGGAGTGCGGCTGATTCTCTAGGTTTCTCATCACTCGCTGCTTTAGAGATCCGCGTGCGCTATCCTAGTCGGTCGTTGTTGGTGTCATGATGATGTTGACGACGACCATCATTCCCGGCCTAAAGCAGTCACCTTTTCGCGGTGGTCGGGCTTCTGTGCTGCAATGATCCTGCGGATGGAACTCAGTTCCTAAAGGTTCAGCCATGTCAGGAAGGCCAACGGGGAGCAGCTCGACGAAGAACAGCGAGTAATCATATTGCGAGGCGGTCTGGAGGTACAGTCATACCGTCCTCTGCGATAGGAGTGTGAAGGCAGTAAGGCGTTTCCCTCAGGCGACAAGCATGTCCATATTTATGGAAGCAGCGACGTTGCCCTTCCCCGAGGAAGGGCGGGTTGGAAGAGGTCGGTCCCAAAAACCGCACACTCCGATCGCCCAACGGTTGATCGTGACCGCCGGCGCATTATTCAATACGGTCGAAATACTTTTAAAACCAGAGTCTGGTGCTGCTCAAAAGGCACCTGCTGTGCGCAGATGTACTAGGAGTGAGACAGTAATGCCCTACTACCTGCGCCCTCGGGCCAGGCCGTCCCCCTGCAGCCAAGTGGGTCAGACTATTGAGTCATTGGCTCCGGGAACGCCCCCCCCCCAATAAAATTCTAACAGCTGCTGTCTCGCGGTTCAGACTCTTGAGTCAGAGGCTAGGGGTGAGGTCCCCGAACAGAACCCTGCACCCTCTCATTGCTTTGTGGGTCAGAATTTTGAGTCAAAGGCTCAAGGTGGAGTACCTCAACTAAACCCCCTTCTTCGGCCTGGGCAGCCCAGAAGTATCATTTGCCCTTGCAGCTCTTCCCTCACCGGCCTTCTCCCACACTCCCTCCCAACCCACCGTACAATGAAGTGCAATCAACCTATCTGCCAATCCCCTAGCCACTATTTCGTGTCTAAACCTTCGCCCAGAAAAAAAATCACTTAATAACCCCAAAAGATCTGATCCACATTGCAGCTTTTAACGTCCGTACTCTACGTCAAATTGAGCAACGGGCATCCCTTAATGAAACCTTGCTTCCCTCTCTATCAGTGTATGTTGTCCGAAACACGTATATAAGACCCCACTTAGGTCGTGCTCCTCAAGCCACTTAGGACTAGCTCAGGTGTTTCACATTTCACTCTTCATGTATCTGGTGATCCTGACACAATGGCTCGTGGTATCTACGGTGTGAGTTGCACTCAGCCCCAAGGCTGGAAGCACCCTACTGGACTGGATCCCAGTAAATAGTCGTCTTTGCGCTGTGTGGTTGTCTGGCTCAATTAAGATTAACGCAGGTCGATGCGGTAAACGATGTTTGTTTGTCGAGTCAGCATACGCTCCAACAGACTGCAGTTCTGAGACTGAAAAGGACGAGTTTTATCAAGATCTGTCACGACTGCTTCGGTCAACAAGAAGGACAGATATAGTAATCCTGGAGGGTGATATGAATGCCCAAATTGGACGACTAATTGCGGAAGAAGCACAGTTAGGTGGTAGATTCTGAGTCAATGCCGAAAGCACGGATACTGGGGAGCGGCTTCTTCAGTTGTGTGCAGATCATCACCTGTTCCTAGACAGCACGAACTTCCAGCAGAAACGTTCATATCGACTTACTTGGAAGCCACATACCACAAGACAGCCGTGGACTCAATTGGACCATGTGGCTATCAGTTGCCGATGGAGAGCCTCAGTTAAGGATTGGCGTTCCTTCTGGGGTGCGCAAATTGACTCTGATCACGCCATCGTGTATGCCCGGTTAGCACTTCGCTTTCCGCTAGCATTACGTAAGCCAAAGGAGAGCAGCTCCGTTCATCAACTTTGACAAGTTTCAGTAGCTCAAGAGTATCGAGCTGATCTGGCTAGAAAGCTACTGGAAACGCACAGTCATGGGGATGAGGAAGATTGCTTGGAGGTTGGGTGGAGGCGAGTTATAGGAGCAATGCTAGTAGCTTTCAGAACTGTTTGTCTAGGCTATATAACTCGACTAAATGAACACTGGATATCGTCGAGATCAGCAGATTTTATTGCTTCCAGAAAGGCCATACCAGCAACTAGCGACTGTGATGGCGCATACAGATCCCTCAAACACCGGATAATCAGCAGCTTGAAGAATGACATCGACCGTCATCCCAATTTTCAAAAAGGGCGCAAGAACGTCATGTGAAAACCATCGTGGTATCAGCCTGGTATCCGTCGCATCTAAGGTGACCTCTGGTATTATTTTGCGCAGGTTGGTAGATTATCGGGAGAGACAAATTCGTGAGAATGAAGCTGGGTTTCGTCCTGGTCGAGGATGCATCGACCATATCTTCATCTTGAGACAAATTCTTGAACAGCGCCACTCCTCCAGACGTCCCACGTTGGTCGTTTATCTTGATTTGAAAGCTGCTCTTGATCTGTCAATCGTCAGAAACTTTGGCGGTCTGACGATCAAATGTGTCCCTTCCAAATTTATATCCCTTATGAGGGCACTATATGCGAACTCCTGTGGACGCGTACGAGTGTACGGGAAGCTTTCGCCTGAGTTCACCACGTCCAGTAGTGTAAAACAAGGCTACCCTCTCTTAACCTTCCTCATCAACTTAGTTATTGACGTGCTGCTTGAAATTTCTCTGCCTGCCTCTGAAACCTCGGGAGTCGAAATGCTCCCGGGACGTTCGCCCACAGACACTGAGTATGCGGATGATATTGCCCTCCTTGGTTTAGATCCTTCCCAAATGCAAACGATTTTGAATAACCTAAATAACTCTGCCCCATGGTTTAGCATGCGCTTTACACCTGCAAAGGGTACAGTGTTGCTACAAGACTGGGTTGGATCAAACCTAAACCTCATGCTTGCAGGCGAGCCAATCAACGTGGTAGATAGATTTGTTTGTCTGGGCAGCTGTATAAGTTCCGGTGGACTGGCTGGAGATAAGATTATTTCTCGAATCGGAAAGACCAGGGCAGCTTTTGCCAACCTCCGACACCTATGGCGCCGACGTGACGTCAGTTTGTCTGTCAAGGGAAGAGTTCACACTGCTTTATGGATCAGAAACGTAGCCTCTACGTGCAGAGGACATACGGAAGATGTCAGTGTTTGACCATCGGTGTCTCCGGAGCATTAGTCAGGTCTGGTGGGAACATCGGATTAGCAATGCTGAGGTACGCCGGATAGTTCTAGGAAGAAGGAACCCTCCTGCAATAGATGAATTACTCACGCTTCATGAGTTACGCTGGTTAGGACATGTACTCCGCATGCCTCACGGGTTTTTTTGCCCAGCCCTGTGCTGAGTGGAAGCGACCGAGAGGTGGACAGTGTATGACCTAGCAACGAAGTACGGAAACACTAACCAGTAGACTTAGTCGGGTCGGCAACTGCCGCCTCCATGAGTGGAGACCCCGGGACTCAACTCACCAATGGTTAATGACACTGGCAGAAATGGCCCAATCATGCAGTCAATGGCGCTCATGCATCAAAAGCTATCGCCTTCAATGGGTAGCTACCCAGTTCCCGAACTAACCAGATGTGCTATTGCCTCCAAGGCTTGGCTGCATGTCCCATACTCTCCCGTTTTCCGGTGATCGAAACTATAGCACCTGGAACCGATGTGCCTATGGTACACGGTTTATAGCTGATAAATTGAATTGATCATTGAAAGCTTTGGTTCATGACGATATCCACTGTTCATTTGGGTGTGCAGGCAACCCCGGACGGACGGCTCCTGAACCTGCGAGCGTGGCTTCTTTCACCGCTGCCTAATTGTCTATTGGTTGCTCGTTGGGGAGTGACGATTGCGCACCTAAGCCGTCGCGTGGGGTTTCATGCGACAGACAGACGGCGGTGGTTGCTGCTGGATGAAGACCTGGTTCGGACGGACTGACTCTCAGTGCTCGTACCACGGTCTAAACACATTGTTAACCAATACAGTGAAGGTCAGGCTGACTTCTAATCCACTGAATCTGTAGTTGACTGATACTGGTAGTCATGGATTGTGGGTGCACCTCTAAATCGAAACGAACCATGGAAGAATTCCGTTCATCACAGTCGTGTTAAAAGCTGTATCGCTCGTCAAGGTCAGGTAGCTCCGGGAAGCCGTTAATAAAAATGGCTAACAATGAGTGCACCAAATGCCTTTCGGGCAACCCCTTCGGTCCATGGAAATCCAGGCTACTGGTGAATCGCAGTCGTTTATTTTAATACTGTTCAAAGGTGTAGACACCCTACTCTTGATCGCTTTCATTAAGGACATAGAGCCAATAAATCCCTACCCTTCCCTTTTCTTTCCACTTTTTACTAAGGCTTTTTTCACTCATGCCCATCCGCCAGCTAAGCCCCAGTATGTTTTACTGTAAGTGATGATTACGAGGACGACGATGAAGAGTCGTCTTGGCCTCATTTAGAGTAGCAGTACACAGCTAAGGTAACCTGGTATTCGTTTGGAACAGTTCGGTTAGTAGCGCCCGACTTCTGTTCACTGGGGAGCCAGTCGTCTCTCGGAGAATGAACGTATGGTTGATACATGCTCGTAGTGGATTCCTGACATAGATGCCGCAAGACCGGAGTTTCTCGGTGTCCGTGGAAACCAGTGGTCCAGGTTGACAAATGTTGAATTTAACCGGCTCCTACAATAGGATTATTCGATGACCTGTTGGACTGTCTTGTTGCAGAGGCCAGTTCGAGTGGAATTAGGGATTTGTGGACCATGCGGTGTGGTTGAACATTAGTGCACGAGGGGGAGTTATGGTCACCTTCGGAGACGGACAGACTGATTTTTCCGTAGCGTCAATGTGAAAGTTGACATCTCTGGAGTTCTTGGATGCTATGCCGTATGACAGTGTCTTCCCAGCTCCTTGAAGCTCCTCCCTCAAAATTCTTTAAATGTCCTCAAAAATGAATTTGAGGGCCAAGTTCAATCGGACAAGCCACACAGGAATAATGGATGCATGTGCACTAAAAAACTCAAGTAACAGAAAGGCAAGAAACGGGCACGGTAGCCCAAAAATCAACTCCATCTGCAGTGGCACATGAGCCGACAATATGAAATTTTGACCAACCTGAACCAGTCCAAAAGCCACCTTTCCCGCTGGAACACTCTCGTGTGCGGCCGCCCGGAAAACGTACATACTCCCACCAGCATGAACTGAAATGCAACTGGTCCCCATCGAGCAACGTCATCATGGGACTTACCTCCATCGGTCATGGAAATCCAAAGGGTTAAAATATACTCGGTTGCTTAGCGAAAGTTCCTCATTGGGTGCTTTTGTTGCGAGAAACTTCGACTATATGGTTATATACCGCGTAAAGTAGGAAACAAGAGAACCAACCATCCGTCAGTGTAATATGGTTGACTGTGGGAAAACTGTCCAGGCTCACTTCGTGGGTGTTCCGAGGAGAGCAACCAGATGGGGCTGAAAAGGATAGCACGGCGTGTCAGGTGGATACAACGGAAGGTCATTAGCTTCCTCTAACCACAAAGACATAGTAGTTCGATCTATTGCTGGGGAACAGAGACCCGGGGAGCGGTGGCAAGGTGTGGGATACACATAAAAACGGGCAATGACTCAGCTATTGGGAGAGGCTTTCGATATCCTGTGGAAGACAAAGGTGTCGTTATGTTCTAGCCTCATTACCACCGCTGCTTCTGAAAACAGACAAGCAATTGTAATTAACATTTCGCAGCCTCCCCTCTAAGAAAAGCTCTATCCGTAAAGCCGTCGGATATCATGTCCACTGAAATAAGACGATTGATATACGCTATAGTTGACCAGTTAACCTGAGTGAACAAGGCAGTAGGTTATATCGGTAACTTGCCCAACTGCGTCCGGTCCCTTCCGAGCCTCATGAAGCTCAGCCTCTGGGTGGGGCCGGTTCATACAGTCAAACCCTGTCGCCAGGGTTGAACTAGTAATCATATGCAGCTCTGTCATAGTACTCTTTTTGGTGTCTTTGGGTGACCAGCAAGTCCTGTCGAGCGAGTTTATGATCGCAACCGATACCTGCGTGCACCGTACGAATACCGAATATAACACCTCAGGCGCATCAGTGAGTAGGAGCGTATCCGAAGGCTGTCTCATTTTCCTGTCGATTGTCATAGGGTACAAATTTTATCCGATGGACGTTTGGATAGTAGCGGCTTAAGCTCAGTCTGATTCCAGATCCGCAAAGCAACCCTGGACGGAAATAAGCAAATGCCTTTTGTCCCTCACCGAGCTGCTGGTCCTGACGAACTCTCGCCTCGCCTGTTTGAAGATGGAGGTAAAATCCTCCGTCAGTGCTTGATTAACATACCTGCGTCTATTTGGTCGAAAGAGACCATCCCAAACAACTGGGGTGAGTCGATAGTCGTGCCCATTTTCAAAAATGGTACTCGTAGTGAGTGTGGGAATCACAGGGAAATTAGCTTGACCCCCGCTGTAATCATTCTTCCCGTCGCCACGTGAAGATGGGACCCAAGAACAGCAAGCAGGATTCCGGTCGGGGAGACCACATCTTCACACTCCGTCAAGTGGTAAAGGAACAACATGCGTAGAGGCCCCCACATTTTTGGTGACCCTTGACTTCATGAGTGCGTTCGATTATGTTGACTGGTTCACTCTTTTCAACATGTACAGGGTACACCACAGAAATTTGTGAATACCATGCACTCTTTGTATTCACATACTTGTGGGCAAGTAAGAGCTCTCCACAAGCTTTCCTACAAACAGTGGTATCCGACAAGGCTGTACACTCTCTTCATTTTCGTTTAGTTTCGTCATTAGGGAAGCAAGCAAATGAGTATTTCAAGGTCACCAAATTCGGTCCGGTGTTCATGCCACGCCAGGCGAAAACTTTATCAACCTGGAACAAGCAGACATTTTTCTCATTTTTGAAGAAGAGCGGGAAGTGCAAAAAAGCACTAGAAAAGCTTGTCAAGGTCATCCAATTCTTCGTGCGCACAAAGTGCAAAGTCACGCTGCGGGACGTGGCCCTTGAACACGCCTCTACGAAGTGAAGGAGTGACAATAGAAATTGTGGAAGATTAAACGTATCTCAGAAGTTGTGTTAACTCCAACGGTAGTGTGGCGGACGAGGCTAGCACACAAAGCTCAAGGGCCACAACTCCGTTTGTCAACTTGCGTCATTTATGGCAACGAAAAGGAAGTGCGTATCAGGCTGCTGTTTGGCTGAGACTTGGTCACTTCTGGTAGAGGATGAGGCATCTTCAGGTTTTCTATAGAACCACCACCACCCATCACTACGCACCACTACGCTCCATAACAACGCACTGATGATGTCACCTCGATTGGTGATGAAACGTTTGCAATCAAATTACCCAGATCAGCGAACAAACCAACGAGCATCTTCAGGCCTTTAACGACTGGGGCCTCACAACCGTAGCTGGAATGGGATAGAACCAGCGAATTCGGACTGAGGTGGTTAGAAGTTCGGCTTTTGGTGAACCATACGATAACTCACAAGAAGAATATATCCAGTATGACAAGCTAAGGTGTCTGGATCATGTGATACGTATGCCGAGACAAGCGCGTTTTCCGTGCCTACTTCGGAGTGAAGGAAACCTAGTGGACAGAATTTGACATGGCAAAAGATTCTGAAGGGTGTTACGAAAAATCTGGATGCTGTTCGCCTTTCAGGATGGAATCCACACGACCCTTTCTGTGCTTGGATGGAGACACTGAAGGATATAACAGCCAACCAATGCCACTGTGGATCATGCTTCGAGTTTCTAACTGGGGCCTAACTGAGGGCTGGAAGTGTAGGCACCTCGGATGTTTGTGGTAGGCTGGCCTAGATCCGATCCCTACCCTTTCCTTTCGAAATACGGTTTTATTTAAATGAATATGGGCGTTCGGCAGTCAAGCAACAGTGTTATCATCTGGTGTTGCTACCAGTGGTGGTGGTTGATCATTCGATGAGACAGCAGACAATGCAGCAGTGCAACGTCCCACCGCTCAATGGCTTCGTGGTTATTGTATGCTTTCAGTAGTCATTTCAATGTGGCATTTTTGCCTTCAGAGTGGCACGCTGAAATAACAATAATAATAGTTCACCCTTTCGGCGTCCGCTATCATACCAACCAAAGGAAGCACGAGGTCTGAGATGCTGCCAGGTTGTACAAACTTAGACAGGAGCAGTCGAGATGTCAGGGTTGGGTTCGAACCACGGCCCTTTCGGTCAGTGAGCTCGTGCCTTAACCACTGAACTATCTTGAGCTCGAGTTTTCCGTACATTCAAAGTGTGGACAACTCGTTGAACAAGGTGCTTTCGGAGTTAGACCATTGGTTAGCATGTAGTTGATAAGGCACTCTCCAGAGAGTGGCCTATTCAGTCAGCAGCGTTTTGGCCACTGTTCAGGCATCACATTTTGGATTGGGTATAGCCCAGCACCATTTGGTGAAACAGTCAACAATCACCACGATATCTACTTTACCTCTGAAAGTTCTACACAACGGCCCGATAATATCCAAGCTGATAGTTTCAATCGGAAACTCTACTTTCATCGTGTGCAATGGTGCTGGAGCTGCGAACCTCCAGTTGCCCACTCTACGTGCGAGACTGGCAGAACGAGGCCATATCATGCAGCGTATTGGTTTACCAAAACCGATACGTGTTGATTTACATTTTGTTCTGTCCTGAATAACCTAGTTCTTCAAGTAAGCGCTACAAAACTGCCACGACGGCAGTGGTGGGCACCACAATACGATACCACAATAATTATGCAGTCTCACCTCTTTCTCTTTCGCATACTCTTCCTTCTTCTTTGTTTGCCCCCTAGAAGGCT
>SJOL01010112.1:936069-970544 GCA_004794785.1 Opisthorchis felineus
CTCTATCTCGAGCTCGTTCGCAGTCTGGAGCAGGACAACCTGTGCTCTTACTCAAGCACTCGACTCGCTTGAAATTGAAGATCCAATTTCATTGAGTAAACTACTATATCACCCTCTATTCGCTTCCGGCTGCGCACCACAGGCCGCGCGACTGGCTGTGAAGGGATCGGCACCGTTCTAAGTCCCAGGAAGGAAAGGTACTTGTCTGACTGGATACCCTCTAACAGTCGCCTCTGAGTGACGGTCTGGCAACGCCCGTGAAGGAATCTTATAAGCTGGAAGTCACTACCATCATCATCATAATCATGAGGCAGCAAAATCAGTGTTCACACTGATGCTTCATTGACATACAACCACAAAGTTTATCTAACTATATTTAAAGCCTTACGGTTAAAAGAAGAGAAGCGAGTGGGTCAAGGAGGGAACCTAGTGTTGGTCTACGGCAAGCATTCTGACGTACCTGCACCTTCGGGAGCTCAATCAGACAGTCTGGAAAGAAACCGATAGGACGAAAACCACTGAAAACGATCAGCCGCAATCTCTTGCATTGTCTCCAGCCAAGCGCAGGAGGGGTCATGGGGACCTCATCCTGGAAGGCATACCGCACCAACAGCACCAAAACTCTTCATAATCTCTTACACGGTCTTCTACCAACGCACACGTTTTTCACTTCGCAGTTTGCGCCATTCCGAAGGAGGCACGAAGAACAACACTCGTCTCAGTAGAGCTCGAGATGGCTCAGTGGTTAGGGCACACACTTACTGGCCGGAAGGTCCATGGTTTGAACCCGACATCTGCATTTCGACTGCTCTTATCTAGCCCTGAGTAACCTGAAGATATCTCGACCCTCGTGTTTCCTTTGGATGACATGGCAGCTAGGAAACGAAAGGGTGCTACCACCGAACCATGTTCTATTACTTTTTCAGTAGACGGTGCATCGGCATGCGTAACACATGGCCGAGAGACCAAAATTGATGGGGCTAGATGTTGTCCGTGACTGAAGTACCTGCCGCACAAACAAATACCCGTTTTCCAATTACTCCGCCACGAATTCCTTGACGCCCTTCAACACCAGCAACGCTCATGAGGCACCGATGGTCAAAAACCCAAAGACGCTTAACACCATCTATCTTCAGAGGCCGTCTCGCAAACCTCACAAAAATACAGAACTTAATGTAGCCTGTTACATGCGACCCTTAACATCCAGTGATATGTCTCTTTGACAACACAAGTGATGCGAATTAGCGAATATGACTCGGGCCTTTGAGATTCTTGTACTGCCTCCAACAGGCACAATTCCGTCAGAGCTAACTAGCTACCGATGTATGTATGATTCTCCACAACCTCCAGTGATTCTCCCTGAATTGTACGGGTTGTGTTTGGAGGTGGCAATCGTCGGAAACTTTGGCGGTGTCTGGCAATCAAGGGTGTCCCTTCCAAATTTATATCCCTTATGAAGGTACTGTATGCGAACTCCTGTGGACAGGTACGAGTATGCCATAAGCTTTCGTCTGAGTTCCCGACGTCCAGTGGTCTAAGACAAGGTTGCCCTTTCTTGCTTATCCTCTTCAGCTTTGTTATTGATATGCTGCTTGAAATTTATCTGGCTTCCTCTGAAACCTAGGAGGCCGAAATGCTCCCGGGACGTTCGCTAAGGGACACTGATTATGCGGACGATATTACTCTCCTTGGTTCAGATTTTTTTAACAATGCAAACCATTTTGAATAACCTAAGTAATTCTGCCGAACGGTTTGGCGTGCGTTTCACGCCTGCAAAGTGTAAAGTGATACTACAAGATAAAGTTGGATCAAGCCCATACCTCATGATTGTAGACTAGCCAGTCGACGTGGTAGGTAACTTTGTTTACATATGCAGTTGTATGTTTCGGTACACTGGCTGAAGGTGAGATTACTTCTCGAATCGGAAAGGCCAGGGAAGCTTTTGCCAAACTTCGACACATCTGACACAGATGTGAAGTCAGCTTGTCTGTCAAGGGCAGAGTATACACCGCAGCAGTGCGACCCATACTGATTTATGGATCAGAAACGTGGCCCCTACTCGCAGACGACATGCGAAGGTTATCGGAGCTTGACTACCGGTGTTTCCGAAGCATTTGTCAGGTCTGGTGGGAACATCGGATTAGCAATGCTGCAGTACGCCAGATGGTTTTAGGAAGAAGGAACTCTCCCGCGATAGATGAATTACTCACGCCTCATAGATTACACTGGTTAGGACATGTACTCGACGCCAAGGCCACCTGACTGCCTTCAATGTCCGCACTCTGAAGCAAGCAGGACAACAAGCTGCTCTTGTTCTCAAACTGGACTTGCTTGGCATTGACGTGTACTGTGTCTCGGAAACAAGAATTCAAGATGCAAGCACAGTGGCTGAGCTCACCACCCCATCACTCTCCACTCACTTCCGGCTACACAACTCTGGTGATTCAGAGGCTGCTGTGGCAGGATGTGCAGGGGTTGGTATCGTCCTAAGTCAACTGGCGGAAGGATCCTTACTTGAATGGATACCGGTTCTTCTGGCAACGTCTGTGAAGGAGTCTCACAAGCGGAAAGTTGATCGGTGTCTGCTTGTCGTGTCTAGTTACGCCCCAACTGACTGTAGCTCTGACATCATCAAAGACAAGTTGTACGACGCCCTGAATGCCCTGATGCAGCGAGCCAAAAGCTCGAATATCATTGTGGTTGTCGGAGATCTGAATGCATAAGTGGACAGGCTTAGCGCATCTGAGACTCAATCAGGTGGTCGACATGGATTGGACTCGGTACGTACGGACAATGGTGAATGGTTGCTTCAGCTGTGTGCTGACTACAAACTGTTTGGAACGTATTTGTGAATTCTGATCATGCGCTCGTCCACAGTCGCTTCTCCCTTCGTTTTCCAGGACTGCGTAAGGCGCGAAAAATCGCCTGGCAACTGAGAGACTGGCAGATCCGGATGTTAGACGAACTTACCAGAATCGTCTTCTAGAGCCTCTTCCAAATGCTCCATCAGATGTGAATTGATACTGGGGCTAGATCGCCACCTCTTTGCACATTGCGGGGGTTTTTGCCTGCGGTACGGCGCTACCGGGCTAACTCAAGCAATGGATATCAGACCGAACAGTGGCACTGCTTAACTCTCGGAGAAATATCCCAGTCGGTCCCGAACATAACTTGACGCGACGAATTATCATACATCAAGTGGAAGTTAGCTTGCAAGCCGACCGTGAAGTCTGGTGGACACGGAAAGCCAAGGAAATGGAGAGGCCCAGAAAGCCGGTAGTGCCCGAAGATTATTTCAGTTGATCCTCGTGACCGGCCCCCGGAAACCTTCTGTGAGCGAAACCATAAAAGGTCAGAATGGAGTGACTATCTTGAATAAAGAACAACGGCTTGACCGGTGAGCCGAATACTTCGAACAACAGTTATCGTGGCCACCAGCTACCACTCACCTGGAGCCCACAGTTGACGTAGAACCTTGGACGGTGATCGTGAAGGCCCCTATGGTCCCAGAGTTTTATGACTGCATATGTTCTCTCAAGCGCCACCGAGCTTCTGGTCTGGATGACCTCCCAGCCGTATTGTTCAATGATGGGGGTGAAATCCTCAGTCAACATTTGTCTGATCTGCTTGCCTCCTTTTGGGAAAAGGAGACTGTCCCAGACAACTGGAGAGAGTCGGTGGTAGTGCCCGTTTTCAAAAAAGGGGCTCTTAGTGCGTGTAATAACCACAGGGGGACCAGCTTAACCCTGGTTTGAACGAGACTGCTCGCGTCACTTGTGCTTTGTCGCCTTATGGTGGCTCGTGAAACACTGGCTCGAGATCAGCAAGCGGGATTCCGGCCTGGTAGGGGTCGAGTTGACCAAATATTCACACTCCGTCAGGTGCTAGGACAACGCCATACGTACAAACGACCCACAATTTTAGTATTCCTGGATTTTCAAGGCGCATTCAACTCGGTTGACCAGTCTGTTTTCCTTGACACGCTTGCCCAGCAAGGAATGTCCCGGAAGTTTGCGAACACAATAAGTTCTTTGTATTCTCAGACTTCCGGACGTGTTAGAGTACATGGACAGCTTTCCAAAAGCTTCCGTGCCCTAGGCGGTGTCCGTCAGGGGTGCTCACTCTCTCCATTCTTGTTGAATTTCGTGATCGATGAGATAATGAGACGAACGCTGGAAGGTATTCAAAAACCCGGTTTTCAAATAGCCTGTGAGGAAATCCTTGTTAGTCTGGAATATTCAGACGACATCGTTCTCGTCTTCGAAGAGAGGCGCACGTGGTTTTGGATGGACTGACCAAATTCATCCCATCCTTTGGTATGCACTTTGCGCCAACATAGTGTAAGATCACGTTTAGTGACTGGGTGTCACTAAATGCACCACTTGCAATCCAGGGAGAGACACTCGAAGTTGTGGAGCGTTTAACGTACCTTGGGAGTTGTATTGGTTCTGATTGTAGTGTGACAGATGAGGTCAATGCACGAATCTGCTATGCTCAGGTCGCGTTTGCTAATTTGAGACACCTTGGGCATCGAAGCGGCATATACCTGAGTCTAAAGGAACGCATCAGGCTACAGTGCGAGTTGTTTTGTTGTATGGTTGTGAGACTTGAGCTGTTTGAGCAGCGGAACTGAGACGTCTTCAGATGTTCCACAGTCGTTGTCTCAGGAAGATAACACGTGTGCGTTGGTGTCAGAGAACCCGTAACGAGACAGTTAGGAAGGGAGTTTTCGGTTGTTCAAAGGAGACTTCCATTGAAGAATGGAATGCTTCCAGCACCAGAAGCTGCGTTGGCTAGGCTATGTATTACGTATGCCGAATCATCGTTTATCAAAGAGTGATTTTTTACGTGCCCAATTCAGAGTGACGGAAGCAGAGATGGCCAACCCTTGACCTGACAGAGGGGTATGAAGGAGAGTACGAAAAGTTTGGGTACTGTCGGTGGTACTCTCCTTCCAGAATGGGGACTGCGAGATCCCCACTGCGCCTTGTTGGGGACACTGCAAGATATGGATGTTAATAGACGTCAATGGCGTTCTTGTTGTCAGTTTCTATTCAGATTGCCTGAATGAGTGTCTGGAGGTGTATGTACCTTAGAATGATTGTAGTAAGCTAGTACTAAGTTCCTTCCCTGTTCACCTTTATTCTTTTCTTCATAATAAGGCTTTCAAATAAACCACGGCTGTACGGAAGCGAAGCCTCAGTGTTGAAAACTGATGTCATGCTGTCGATGATGATGATCCCTAACTAGCTGGTTATGCCATCGCCTCGAATACTTGGCTGTCTTTCTCGCACTTTCTGGTGACCGAAAGCGTAGCAGCACTTTACTGTCTGCAGGTGTGAAACGCACGCCAAACCGTTCGGCAGAATTACTTAGGTTATTCAAAATGGTTTGCATTGTTAAAAAATCTGAACCAAGGAGAGTAATATCGTCCGCATAACCAGTGCCTCTTAATAAACGTCCCGGGAGCATTTCGGCCTCCTAGGTTTCAGAGGAAGCCAGATAAATTTCAAGCAGCATATCAATAACAAAGCTGAAGAGGATAAGCAAGAAAGGGCAACCTTGTCTTAGACCACTGGACGTCGGGAACTCAGACGAAAGCTTATGGCATACTCGTACCTGTCCACAGGAGTTCGCATACAGTACCTTCATAAGGGATATAAATTTGGAAGGGACACCCTTGATTGCCAGACACCGCCAAAGTTCTTGGCCATTGACAGAGTCAAAAGCAGTTGAGATGAAGAAACATTGACCAACGTGGGGTGTTTGGAAGACCGGTGCTGCTCAAGAACTTGTCTCCAGTTAGAGATATTGTCGACGCATGCTCAGCCAGGGCGAACCCAGGTGGATTTTCACGAATGTTTCTCGGGACAATCGACCAAGCTGCGCAAACCAATGTCAAATAGCATCTTAGATGAGACGGATACCAGGTTGAAGACATGATAGTGTTCGCATGGCGTTTTCGCACCCTTTTTGAAGATTGAGATGAGGGTCGAGGATGTCCACTCCGCTGCTATTCCGTTTTTCTTCCAAATCATACGAAAGCTAGTCGTTAGACTGTTCACCAGGGCCTCATCACCATTTCTGAAGAGTGCGGGGTCCAGACCATCCAAGCCAGGTTGCTCTGTTGGGTTGAAGGATTGATATCTCACGTGAGGTATCCGCGTACGCTGGATTTCTTTTGACTGCAGGCTTGTGTCAACGTTCCATTCAGGAGCCCAGCTGAACTGTTCTTCGGAGTGTTCAGCCCATCGCCCAAAACGACGATTTTTTGTAGGAATTGCCGTTAAGACTTTTATACATATCGTTCGATAAATAAACGGCAAAGAGGATGCCCGCTCTGTAGTACCAACCAATTTCGTGATCAACTAGATAATGAGACGAAAGCCAGGTGTTCTTCGAAACCTTGGTTTTGTTGGGAGAATTAGTACGATAAAAAAAACTACCTCAGATCTACCAGTTAGAAGGTGCAACGGCAAATAGGCTGACTGGTGTGTGATTGGTCCGACCAGTTGCCAGCTCTGATTGGTCGAAAGTGTGGACGCAGCAGTTCCAGTATTCACTGCATGATGACTGCCACTCGCGCATCCGGGCATCTGAATTTAGGGAACATTTTCATTACGAACACTTTTAATGCACGCATCTGCGCATGGGTTGTCGACTTGCTTTGCGCGCTTAGTATACTTAGTGCACTTTTCGTGATTCCGCTGGAAATTCATGCTCTGGAGAATCAAACGGAGAATTGAGGCGGTACATTGCCATGATTCCAGGTATTCGGATAGTAGCCGGCGAAACTCTTATAAAATGCTGTAAACTTCAGCTGCAGGGTCTTATGGTCCGGACAAATATTACATGGTATATACACAACAGCTTTATTTTGAATAAAGGTGTACACATATTTCATAAGGGAAACTACCCACAATGTTGCTTAAAACTCATCGACTGGTGTGGTAATGAAACTTGTCTTCTTTGCAGTAAGAATCTGCAGGCTTATCCCTTAGGTGAATACGCATATCATAATTGTTGTTGTATGGCCTGCGGTCCTTTCACGAAGCGCCCAGGAATGATTATTAACAAACGGTTTGTGAAGAATCCCTGCTATGATTTTGGCTTCGACCGAGGCGCAGAAACCCAGCGCGTGTGCCCCGAAGACCTGTGCATGTTCTCATTTTTGGTTTCATTGTGCGGCAAATTGGAGGCTGAGTTTTTAGTACGACACTTGCGTCATTACTTTAGAGCTTCAGCTGGAGATAAATTCGATGGTTACTCTATCTGAAGGATGCAAAGGAGAGCGCTCTCCATCCCCCTTAAATTCAAACTGTCTGATTTTGCTGCAAACCTCACTTGGAAGACGAGTTTGTACGCTGCCATTACCCCGCAGATTACACCAGTTCCATCAGTTTCAACCATACCAGGGGGCGAACGGATAGCGACCAGACTAATTGGATCGAATACTTTCATTGTTAATGCGCCATCGTTTTTACGAGGAAGGCACCAATATTCGATCTGGTAAGGCGATAATTTTATTCACTTCCTGCATCTTCTTTATACCGATGCAGTAGAGCTCTGTTTGGACCCAAGTCTCTTTGTGCTGTGATGCCACTAAAAGAATCAGTTGCCTAAGTTTCAATGCACAAGAATCATATTTCTCGAGTTCAGCTCCGGTTTGGGCTTTTTTTCTGGCTATATCAGGTTTTTAACATCAGAAAATCACAATAATCACCCAACAGGTTTTGATTCACATGAACGAAAACGTAATATACTGGATCTGCAGGCAATTCAAGTGAGCCTCGTAGTTTGTGCGTCCAGTATTCAGTAGATAATATTCAGCGACAAAATACTGAACCATATCAACCGCTACTGGAGAATGATGCCGTGTAAGCAAGCCGCTTCCAAATTTAGTGCTCTATAGAGTGAGTAGTCGAATCAGCTTGCTGTCCGCCTGATATTTAAGTAAACTTACAAATATCTTCTGTTCATTTCAGTGAGCTAATAGTATGGCGAATACTACCCACCAAGAAACCCTTAACTTTCCTGCCAAAACATGTGTAATCATTAAAAACCCAAATAATATCACACTTTTCATTTGTTCCGACCTGAGCGTCGACTATTCTTAGTTGAGACGGATGGGCTGCTATTCGTCGTGCACGTGAGCTAGAGTTGTTTGGCTGTCCGGCACGAACCGCCAAAATTGCGTCTCGGAAGTTCGCTAGGTATCGTGTGACCCGCTAGATCTCTCTGACTGTATAGCCTGAGAAACGGCAGCGTCTTTGAGAACGTTGACCCAAACGGCTTAAGGCTTTCGTCGATCCGTGATGGGGTTTATCTTTTGGCGTTATACTCAACAGCTTACTATATACATCGAACCATGTGACCGCTTTCCGATGCTTACTGAGGAAAGCTTATTATTTAACACCAGTTTTAATCGGGGACTGTGGTGCAACTGGAGATTACTTGACTGCATTCAGGACGAAATGAAGCGGTTTCCCAAAGTATACTCGCTCTTGTAGCATGGGTCGTATACAATTTGCGACAAAATTTGCGCCTTTTATCTAATTAATGGAATGACATGAGCGAAGTTTATCATCTGAGGGCATCACGTTGTTCCAACCTGGTACCTATTATCAGATGTTTTCATCATGCTAATTATCGTGTCACACTCCTAGGGGTGCGGGGAGTGCCTTCTACATTTGTTTATTCTGACAGCGGATATCAGAGGCAAATTTATATGCGTTGTTTTACCAGTTGATAATGACGGAATTACTGATATATCCCTCGCAACTAAAGGATCAACGACGGTATCTGCCGTTGGACTAAAGAGGAGTTCGTCCAGTGGGTATTACCGTCCAATCAGGTGAATTAGCAGTGACCGCAGTTCTGTGTGAGAAAAAGACGGCCATGTTCCGTTCACTGAAATACGACGTAGACCGAGAAGCAGTATTTGGCATAAAACAACAGCTCATATCTTGGGTGAAACGTCCGCAGGACCCACAAATGTATAATATTGGTAGCCCAAGTCTGCTGACTTCCGCTATCTTACAAGCTTCGCCAGTTAATTCATTATAGCACGTTTGGACCAGTTGGAATTACAAACAGCCTTGAGCCTACTTCCCTTGTACGGGTAACACGCCTGAATTGGAGCATCAGAGAAGCCAAGTCAGTGCGTATGGGCTATGTGAAATGCGCCTGGGCATTCTGAAACCACTGCCATCGAGCACACACAGCGACAAATGTGTGCCAGTAGAAGGGCCAAATGTGAAAACCTGCTTCGGCAATCGCTGCCCTCTTTCGCCCCGGAAGCTTTAGATCGTTCGTCCAATCCGTGTATACACACCCAGTTGCAGCGTGCTGCGCTTCGTCTGCATACCCAATGGCCGCAGAACAAGACGAAGCACTTTCTGGAACGGCCAATTTTGAAGAACGAGAAGTATATACTAGCACTTGCGAGCATGACAAAAGATGCCATTCCGAGTGCAATTCAACTCCACCAGAATGCTACGCCACCTTTTTGACACCCACGCAAGCTTGTTTTCAACGAAAGACCTGGATACCTTAGTTGTCGTGAAATTTGAGTTGTCAGGAAATTTGAAGCCACCTGTTCGCAATTAAATTTTATTGCTAGCACGTACAGCAAAAATACAGAGGTGTGGAATCCGCATGCGAAACTGGCACCTGGAAACAAAAAGAAAGGCGAACAATTAATAATGGCCCCTAAACGGCTAGCGATGAGATCCCGTCAATCCTGGGTCTGAAACTTTGCAACGCGTGAAAAAGATAAGAAACGAGAGTGGCGTTTGGCGTTGCTGCCTCCAGGCTACTCAGCTGTGGCCTATTAATATCCACAACAATAATTCCAGCAACCTTCACCGGTGACGTCATTCGCACATAATGTTCAACAGCTATATCATAGCAATCTCGTGACTCACTGAGGATAAAAATCTAAAACATTCCTACCAACGCCATTGCGGTTTGTGACTATCATATGCCACGGGTGGTAACCACCTCTGTTACATTTATATGTTGAATCGGGTTGTACGTCACCGTACTTAGCAAACGAACTACGCTGCCGAACCGACGTAAACAACAAAACATTCAAGCAGCCGCCATCACAAACAAACACTGCTATGGGTCCAAACGTCCGCTGGACCTCTTGGATACCCTGCGGGTCACAAACAGAATTGTCCAAGCGGCGAAGTTTATCTTTCAGGGCCCGAAAATCATCGCCTTTCAAGTCAATTACACAGACTTTGCGGACCTGGTCACAAATCTCCTTTGACGACTTAAAACACCCCAACAAACAAAAAACCATTTTTGCTGCCTTTCAGTTAAATGACTGTTGCCAGTGAAACTTTCGTAGGTCATGCCAGTGCCGCATGCTGAAGCTCTCACAAGCCGACCGTAGCGGTGAACCAAATGCATGAAGTACTGGAAGTCAGAATTGGCGTACCCGAACACAAGAGCATCGAACTACTAACATATCGACGAACTTGTTTGTCAGCTTTTCGGTGCGATCGGGTGCGTACACACTTGTAGACCATAGATGTATAACCGGCAGATAGAAAAGCACTTCTCTGGACTTTTGCCCATGTTTAGCTGCAGATACGCTGTGTAGGTGGACGCCAAAAGTGCCCGTTCCCCACCAGAATTCCCGCAGTTTGGACTCAAGCTCTATGAATGAACAACACTCATTACCAGGGAAGTACTCCAGAATCTGCCTTGTTACATTGCGTCTGCCCACCGTCCGACAGTATTCCGGAGTGCCCATATTAGGCGTTATCCCCGCAGTGGGCGATGAACCACCCTAAGCGTTCAGTGTTACCCCGCAGGGACCCGGATTGCACGAGAAACGAGCAGGGAAGGAATAATTGTTGCTCCACACCAGCTTTTGTGTAATTCTAACATGGCCTTGAAATACTCACAGCCCGGTCTAGACCGCAAGTCGCCAACTCCACGCTGCTGCGATCCTTGAACGCACAACCAAAATTAATCCGAAACTATAGTTCGAACGAAAGAAAATATTTGCTTTAGACCTTAGCATTCGACGGTATTTGTCCAATACCTTGAAATCTCCCGACACAGTGGAAGGTTTGCCAAATCTGTTCAGGCGTACTCTGTGGGCGGAATCTATATGAAAAATAACTACACCGATTTGTCCGTGTGAACTCAAAACGGATTGGCCACTCAAGACTATGTAGAAGAAGTTTCTTTAAGTTACAGCGGATGTCCCGCAGATAAAGCCAAGGAATTCGTCTTAGCTGGTTACTTTGATGGATTTTTTATGATAGTCAGCACGAGTTGTGTAAGTTATGAGGCACGATTTTATTTTCAACGGTGCACTAACACCTTGGTTGTGCCGAGGGAAGAATTAGTGAAATTAGGGACAGCACTCTCCAACAGTACAATAGGGTGGCCAGTATTTTGGAGTTGGGGCACAAATGTAGCGGAGTGAATCGATGTTTTGGGTGCATGCAAAACGGTCGGTCGGAAGATATGGTATACTACGGCAAGCTTTCAGATTGGGTATGACAGACGCGGTACCGTCATCGCTACGTCGTACTTGGGTTCATGGCAGCCCTGTACATGGTGATCTTATGTGAGTCAGTTGGATTTGTTACGGTGGTTGGGAAAGGCCAAGGGACCGTGACAAATTAAGGCCGGCATGGCTCAAGGATGTTGTTGTGTCGAGGGCGAAAGGTCGTTCATTGCTGCTATTCAAAAGAGGCAATAAGAGCCGTTTCCAAATCGGTCACTCAGAATGGAAAAGTGTCGAAAAGGTGTGCTTTGAAGTACTAGGGTATAAGTAATACTGCGGCCCGAAGCAGCAGGCAGCTAAGGGCTGTTGCGATTTCGAACTCCTATAAGGAAGCCAAACTACACGATTTCAAACATGACAATTGACATTGTGGTGGAAATAGTTGGGAGTAGCGGAATGCTGTCAGTGCAAACCGGCTTGGCCATATGTGAATATAATGGGCGCTTATTAGCCGAACTATGCGTCACCAAGTTCGTAGCTAGGTTTGTAGTCGTCCATGAAGCTTGGTAGGAAAGACAGAAATGTGAACAAATGATTCCCAAAATTGCACTCAAAGCCTCCGTGCCCTCGCAGCTAGCTCTTATGACAGAAAGGCTTTTCCCGAAGTGGGATCACTGTTACAATGCAGAAAAGCGGTTGGAAACCCATCACAGACAGTTTTTGAAACGGTTCAGTAATCCTCCCCCAGAAAATGGGTGGGGGCGGCAGAGGAAGAAGGCTTACCAGTTAGGGGCTCCGGCGAACAAAAGCGTGACGAATAGGAATATGGACGGCTTTTTGATACTACATGTTACGCAGAAAGAGGTGCTAACTAATTCTTGAAGTTGGGTGAGTCTAGAGAACTTGATAGATTTAGGCACACAGGGACAAGGGATCGGCGAAACCCGTGGCTCTTTTACGTGTTTGGAAGATGAAGTGAAGCAATTTGTACTCTGCTATGACTGATGTTTTCGATTCCTAGGGTGATTTATCGGGATGTATGCTAAAGCCGGGCTGAGCTCATGCCGGCGGGACAAGCGTTCTCAAAAGATACTTTTTTCAATTTTCGGCGTATATAATAATAATGATGATGTTCATTCCCAACGGGTGGGTGGCATGCCGTCAGGCATGATCATTATGTTACAGTCAGAATAAAAGCATGACTGAGGGGGTTGTGGGTACCGGGGATTGCGTTGAAAAGGGGCAGCGTCACAAGCAGTGGGCATTATCCAGTGCAATAAAAATAAAAATAAAAATAATAGGTTTATTTCCCAACTTGTAGGGAACATGCCGACTGAGGCATGATCGGGTCGTTACAATCTGAACGCGGCAGGTAACAACACAACGGGCATGCTTAGTACGTGAAAAGTCACCACAGTTGTGGGAACCAAAAAAATGGGACAATGGGCATGAGGTACGACAAGTTCAAAATGAAGCCTGCTGACCTGAACTAAAACTGAAAACCGCTGCTGGCCATGAGTGACCTTGGGCGGCCGAGGAAATGGCTAGGGTCACAAAATGCAAAATGGAGATGGAGATTGAACAATTCCATCTGGAGACAAACGGCAAGGTTTGTCTCGAAAATATGGTTTAAATTGAAACTGAGTCGACTCACTGGTGCCACTGTTGTAGGGAGGTCAGGTGTAAAGGATAGTTTTGATGGGGAGATGGTGCATATGTCTAGGGCCAATCGAACACTTTAAATGAAATTGAACTTGTGGAAGAGGCAAGCCAATATTATTGATAGTTTCACTGGCGAGCCAACCATTCTAATCAGGAAGTTGCTGAACTTGCTTTAGGTGTAGTGTGGCGCTAACTAAACCTGGGTACCCATTGGAACGTGCGCTGTATATAATAAAAAGTTAACGAACTAGCTACGAAGGATCCTTCAGCCTTGGCTTTGTCTAAAGGGTTGCATACAGCCACGATAGCATACTTTTTCAATCAAAAATCGCGAATTTTCTCCATTTTGTGTTTACGCGGACAAAAACGGAGTCATCATTCATGGCTTCTTTTAGGGCATTTTTAATTGCATTGAAGCAGAAGAACTGGTAATCCTTACCTCTCCAGAAATATTCCACTCCTTTACGTGCAGGTCACGCCAAGTCGCCGATCGCCAGAGGCGGACCCAAATTAATTTCGCGAAATCTATGGGATTTCCTGAAGTTGCGAAATTCATAAGAAGTTGATCTATTCCGGCTGCACGTTTCAGTGATATATTTCCGGTGGCTTTATTGAGTGAGCGAAGTTCAAAGATCACTGACCGCCACCGAGTTGCATGGGCGCTCAGCATTCGCACAATAGAATTTAATTTCCGAAAGCAAATACGTGTCCCGGACGAACTTAAGCAGATAGGCAATTGAGTTCAGAATACCAGTCCAAACTTTTGAGCCCCATATAGGCATCCCGAGGTCCCAGTAATTCTAGGAAAGCATTCCACCAAAATTTTCCCGCCGGAGGTATGATTGCTTTGGTGGACAATGAAACTTGGTGAGCTGCAAAAAATGGGTGTAGGTTAGGATGGTTTTTGGTTTGAGCACATACGCAACAAAATGCAAGATTTTGGCGTAAAAAGTTTCATTCCACTAGAACATGTTTTGCAGCTAACAGCGTTGCGCGGCCAAGGAGCCTCATTCACATGTAATTACCAGTTGGCGAGTTACAGCACGAAAGCAATTCGCAGCATACTCTAAAGGTCCACGGCGTTCTTCAAAAAGGGGATTAAAGTTGCCGAATCTCCAACGTAAGGTCCACCTAGGTGAAGGCTTGAAAAACGTTTGGATATGCTATGCTCGTCAGGCGTAACAATTTGGTTGAGTTTGTTCACCTAACTTTGGCATAACACTATTTTTGGGAAGCCTGCCCTGGTTGTGGAATAGTAATCGAAAACAACTTGACGCACAGTTGAAACCAGATACTCATGTTTAGCTCTGTAAAAGACCCTCACTCTCAGTTATGCGCAAGTCAGGAGATAATGTAGACTTTTTGGATAACCGGCACGCAAATTACTACCACGTCGGTGAGAGATCAGTCCCTTTGGGAAGCATGACTTAGCTAAGTTCGATTACGGGAGCTCAAGGAGAATTCCGGGAAATAAAGCCAATGGCTACCCTTCATCATGATAAACGCACTCTTTGTCGCATACCTTGTCAACTTATCGTAAATGCCGGGCCAGTAGCTATGAGCGACTCTGACTGTAAGGTCTCACATATACATGAAAGCCTAATCCTACGGCGAACGACGGCCATTCGTATTCATAACCGTACGTGTTGTCGTTCCCCTTAGCTGCCCACCGTAATTATGCCGTAATTATGCATGGTAACCTAATTCGACAGACACCGGTGAACTTCGTCATCATAACCTTATTCGGTGTGCTTGAACATTATAAAACCAACATTGAAGAAATATGTTAGTATTTATTTAATGCACTGGTACAATCGTAATCAGTGGTCACTCCTTTCCGTTTTCCGTAAACCAGTTTCACTCGACGACAAATCTGAAATGGAGAATGTGTAGTCGATTTAATTTCGTTTATATCCCGGGGAAGGTGTGCAGGCGACCTACTGTAATAAAGTCCAACTCAATACGGGATCAAGTAGCCCCATCGTTGATGCTGAAGAGGGCGTGTGTACACCAATGTGATGCTGAGATTCAGTGATCATGAACATTTTTGGGTGCTGCGAGCTTACTGTTAAAAAGAGGTGTTAGGAAAGCATTTGTTGTGTCAAGTGGTATATTTTCCAGCCCTGGGATTCAAGGATTTCATTCTTCTTCAGCGTAAACTGATGGGTGCAGCCGTTGCGACAATCAAGCTGGTGAGTGGGTACTAAATTTCGTCAATTTGGCGTATAAATCGTTACTTCACTCCACTTCTGCTTCCTTTACTGGTACCCAGTAGCTTAATGCAAACGACAGTTTCATCATGCTCATCATGACTCGTACCGGCCCATAGTAAACCGAAGCAACTTTCGCCACAACTGGGGGCTTTTTTCAGGCAAACAGATTATCAACTTGCGTGCTTGCGTTTGTGAGCCGATTCTTTTGTGGTCTACGGTATCTAGTTATGGCTAAGAAACACTTCCACATCTCAGAGGCACATGACACCTACCCTGAGGCTGTTTTCCATGGCTCTCAAATGGATTTGGGCCTCAAGTTACGCAACGTTCATGTCAACGTATTGCCAGCCGTCTTCACTTTCACAAACAATTCGAGACCTTCCGATTACTTATGCGACTAAGTCGATTAGTTCTGAAACGATCTAACTGTCTCTGGTTACGTTGATTCAGCTGGGGACAGCAAAGTTTATTCCGCCTCATTGCCACAGCGACAAAATATCCTGCAACCTATATCCAAGTCTCATACATCGCCTAAAAGCCACCTATCCCGCCTTTGTCCTGTGAGCCGTCGATTGACCCTGATTTGCCGTGTCCTATCTCCCAGTGCGCCTTACCCGCCCATCCACATCTGTCCAACCTGATCAGCGTTTTCGGCCACTACCTAGTCCTAAATGCCTAATGATTATTTCTGTACCATGTCCTCCATTTTCGCGCACCCCTGACCCGAAGGTGCGAAGTACTGCACGATTGACATCCTCTCTTTTGACTGGATGCCATCCTTCCAAACAACTTCCCTATATTGCGCTGACTGTAACGTATACCACGAAAAAATGTCCCCCGAAACTAGAATAGTAGTTACATTACAGCAATAAAATGTAATAATAATGTTTATTTCCCAGCTAGTGGGTGGTAAAATCTGTAACTTTGCAGAGAATCAAAAATGCATGCGGTGTGACGCTTCTGACGCAATTCGATTTGCACAGCCCCAACCGATCTCCCTGGACTGGAACTACGTCATGCTGAGTTCGCTTCATCGTCCGGAAATGCAACACAACCATGCACCTCACGAGTTTCTCTGGTCTCTTATAATAATAAGAATAATAATGTTTATTCCCAACCGGTGAGTGGCATGCCGTCTGGCATGATCATAATGTTACAATCAGAATAAAAAAATGACTAGCGGGGTTTGTGGGTACAGGCTAATGCTCGGAAATGTGCGTTGAAATGTGAATCCTCCGAAATCAGCTCTTTCTATGTAGCTTGTAATATCAGAGAGCCATGCAAATCTGCGGTAGATATGCCACTGTATGCCGTCTCCCCTCACCGGTAATCTGCCCTCTGCAGCTCCTTCATCCACTTTCTGAATGGGTGATTCTGAACCATTGTGGAAGTGTTTGTGGTGGCTTTTTTAGCCCATTTCCGCCTAGTCTCGATAACTCCACCCTCCAAAAGCCTGCCAGCTAAACGTCCGGTCACACGAGCCTGCACTTTTGGTCCGCAGTCTAACTTTTACCCTAGACTTCCTGGTACGCCGTTTATAAGCGTTTCCCAGGCGTGAGTCCCAAATCTATACACGGCTACCTTAGTTTTTCGTCTGAATGACAGCAATGAGCCCTGCCGCACATTCGACGGACGCAGGAACTTTCCTGCTCTATACTGCTCTTAATTTTTTACGATTCGTTTGTTACTTCTAAGTACCCTAACAACTCTAACCGACTCACCAAGGCTTACATGTACGGTGTCGTCCACGGACCCGAGTATGGAGTTGCGATTGCAGCATTGGGACTGCAATACCCAGGCTGATAGCTTGCCCCTAGTTCATCATTTTTACCAACCTAGCGTGCCAGACCCTCTCATTCCACTGAAGATATGCCAGAACTCCAAAGCACTGGCCTCCTTATTGCACTCCCTGGTCATACACAAATTACTTCTTTCTAAAGGTATCAATATACCGATTAAAGTAGGACCCCGAGGGGTACCCGACCCAGGGTGTGTTGACTGTCAAAAAATCCTCCAAACTTACTAGCTGCGACGAACTCGTTAGGTCTATCTCGCGGAACGCCTGCTACAACGATGAGAAACTATTTCCTGCATAAATCACGACCTGCTGCTCCATTCTGACTTTGAGCGAATGAATGGGATGCGACTATTTTTGATGGCCTCTTTCGAAGCATTTTCAAATTCATTGTAGGGAGAACACGTGAAGGATTCAAAGTATCAACAAAACTTCCACCGTCTTCACGGAAAAATTACGCTGAGTCGTGTAAACCAATGAAAACATAAACTCCGCGCCTTGGGCACGCCTAAACAGACTTTGGCATGTCTCTCGGGAGGTTTTAGGGCTTTGGAAAAACACCGTCAAATGCTTAAACTTTATGCAAATATTTTCTTTGTTCAAACTGTGATTTCAGAGTAATATGGGTCTCTGCGCACTGGAGAGATAATAAATTTTGCTGAACTGTGTTTCCTACTTCAGGATGATTGCTGATCTTGACGAATGGCCACTTGAGTAAATCACCTATACCAAATTTCCACGAAAAACAGCAAAAGGCATGGACATGCTTATCTGTGGACTACAGACCTTGAAAACATTACAGTTTCTGGGACGTCATTTTTATTCACCGGATATCGATCGGTCAGAACCCGCATGAGACGCGGCGGTTCTTGACCGGAGATTTGGGTCCTCCTAAATGCGCTGTGCTTGGTTGCCAGTGTATCAGTGACATGGTCTCACAACAGTGAATTTTTAGCCGTGACTTACTGGCTAATGTATGAGCAAATCTACGGCCGATTTTTCCAGCCTGGAGATTCCGTGACTTGCTCAAGGCGGGTCCAGGGGAGCTGGCGGCCTTGGTGAATTTCGGAAGTCTTCAAACCTCCGACCTTTCCGACAAAAGCCATGACAGCAAGCTGCATGTGGAAGAAATCAGTCTCGTCTCTGAAGATAACGGGACGCAGAGAAAAGCGGGCGTTGGCCAGAGACTTGCACCCACAAAGTGTAGAACAATGATCCTGGACATTTAGTTACTGAGCACACCTCCTACCATTCAAAGGGAGGCTATCAATTTTGTAGCGTTTTACTTATCTTGAAAGTTGGTTTAGTTCCGAATGTAGTGCGACAGATGGTGGCAGCGCATGAATCCCCAAGGCTCGGGTCGCGTTGGCTAACTTGAGACGCCTGTGGCGCCAAACCGGCATATTCTTGAATCAAAAAGGACATGCGTATGAAACCACAATACATGCTGTTTTGCTGTAGGGTTGTGAGACGTAGCCTCTGCCAGCAACTGAACTGGGGGGTCTTCAGGTCTCCGATAAGTGTTGACTCAGAACCACAGCTCGTGTAAAACGGTACCGGCAAATCCGCAACGAGACAATCAGAAAACAGGCTTCGGTTGTGCAATAAGGACCTCTATCGAAGAATGTGTCCAGCACGAAAGCCTGCGGTGGTTACGCGGTATATTGCGCAAGCCGAATCATTGTTTGCCGAGAAGAGTGTTTTTTCCCATGCCCAATTCAGAGTGGCACAAGCAGAGTGTTGGTCACTCTTTGACCCGACAGAGAGGTATGAACGACTAATAAAAGTCTGGGTACTTTCGATGGAAATCGTCTTCCAGGATGCGATCCACACGGTTCCTCCCGTACACTTTGAGGGCACCCGAAAATGTTGCTGCTAATCGATGTCGATGGCATTGCTGTTGTCACTATCAATGCAGATTGTCCGGATAAGAGTCTGGAGGTGCTGACACTTCGGAATAATTATAGTAGACTAGATCTGCATCCCTTTTCTATCCATTTTTACATTCTTTTCGTCGAAACGAGGCTTTAAATGATTTTCGTGGTAGGGAATCAAATCATTGGTGCAGAATACTGACTCTGGTCATCGATGTGGAAATTATGGTAGACACCGTTGGTCAAACTATCTTGGGAGATCGACTTTAAATGGGGATATCTATTCGCCGGAGATTGCTGTCTCATTTGAGAATGGAAAGATTGATCTATGGCCTTTCTAGTTTTGTTGTGATTGGGAAAATTGGGAGGATGTAAAAAACTTGGCACCTGCTCAGTGATGAGTGGACTGGCTAGTTTACCTGTGTTGTAACGACGCTGGCCCCTGAAGTCATATTCCCTTGGATTTTCCTGCCATCGCGCTGTCTGACCTAGAGGATCGCGAATGTCTTTCAAAATGTGTGACGGTTTATGACCGGAAACTTTCTTCCCGTATGCTATTCGGAATTGTCGCATAAAATTGGCAACTACCAGTATTTATTTGACCGCAGTTCAATAATGTTTCTCGCAACGAGGAAGGCTTCGGCTAGCGTATACATTTTCTCTCCGCACCAAGCCACTCAGAAGCTGAGACAGTACAGAATAGATGCCGTTGACGCAAGTATCAGCGTCAAAAGTGAGCACACCTTCAGATGGTGCTACGCCCGGATACGTGCAAATGTTTTCAGACCTATGCATTTGTGGTGTTGCTTGAACGATCTAACATGCTTTTTCGCAAAAAACTCGTTCTCTCGAAGGGAACGGCGTGAGTGGCTTGAATATCCGAGTGAAACCAGCTACAAAAGGACTTTGGTACGAGGATAATCCAATAAAGCTAAAGGCACATTGGCACAATTAAGAGTGAACTTGTCCCGTTTTAAGAAGGTCACACGGGGGTCCATTTAGTGAGGTAGTATGTTCGATGTAGTTGTCCCCCCTTGGGTTAAACTCGCATCTGGACGGTTTCAGCTTCAACCCAAGTTGATTTCATCGAGCCTCGGTAACTTTCAGTTTGGCGTTTTGTTCAGAAACCGTGTGCAGTGATGTCATGAATGCATGCTAGACATTGCTGCGGAAATAGTTCATGCTTTTCGCGTACCTAGAGTGGTGACTTGTGGTTATGAAAAGTGGCACACTGATTAGCGTGTTGTGGAGGGGCCTAAAGGTCGTCGGACGTGACGCCAAAGCGACCGCAGGGACATAAGGGTTCCAGATGCGCCTAACAAAGGGAGGTGGTGTAGACTGCTGCGTTTGTATTCTATCTTAATGTCGCGGCTCTCGAAGCTGGCTTTTGACGACAGTGCTGGCGCATCCGCAACTTTTCTCTCCAATCCATGGACTGTAACCTCTCACCCTCTCAGAACTCCAGCTGCAAATATGAATAATCCGCTTGTCCGGCCCCAGTTGAATATGGGGTGGGTTCATTCTAATTCACGCAACCCTGCCCTCGAATTTAACCATCTCGGTGCATTTCTGGTATGTCCTCCTCACAAATGCATCGACTTTCTTTACATTTTACGTTTCGTCCATTGAGTTGGAATCCGCCTAATCTCCCAAAAATATATAGCGGACGCCACTTCAATAGCAACATTAGTGTGCCTGTAGAGTTTCTCTGTATACCATGATACCGAGATTTTATCTAGTACCAAAACTATCCAAGGCGACGGATCCGCAGCAATGGTTTTCAGTTTCAGTTCAAATGGCCCGGCAGGATAACTAAAACACTGCCAATCCTTCAGGTTCATTGTTCGCGTTCTTTACTTCCGGCAATTTGCAGTTTTCTTATCACGTGCCAGACAGGATCCCCTAGTTTGGCCTAACCTCCATTGCATTGTTGCCCACCATCTTCAAAATGTTGCGGCCTGATCTTGCTTCAATTGGCACTCAGTATTCGAACAGTGGAACTGTATTTTCGAAAGCTACAACGTGTCCCTGATGGACTACAACAGACAGGCAATTGCTTTCAGAGCACCAGTCCAAAATTTGAGCCCCATATAGGCATCCCGCGGCCCCAGTGATGCTAGGAAAGTATTCCACCAGAATTTTCCCGCCGGAGGTATGATTGCTTTGGTGGACAACGAAACTTGGTGAGCTGCAAAAAATGGGTGTAGATTAGGATGGTTTTTGGTTTGAGCACATACGCAACAAAATGCAAGATTTTGGCGTAAAGTGTTTTATTCCACTAGAAAAGGTTTTGCAGCTAAGAGCATTGTGCGGCCAAGAAGCTCCGTTTCAATTCAATATGCTCCCCCAAAAATAAAAACCCCGGTAATTGTGTTTATCTGCCCTCGATAACCACCGCATTTAAATTGCGCTCATTTATGCATGACATCATCTGCGTTCGATGGTGCCCACTATTTATATGATTGCTCGTCTTGACGCATTCCTGAGTAGCCACAACTGAACTCAGCCGTGTCTTTTTTCTGACTGCACCATTATGATCATGTCTGACGGTATGCCATTCACCAGCTAGGAATAAATAATACTAATATTAAACACTGGTAACTATCAACAAGCTTGGTTGCAGGGGGCCTTAGGGCCTTTAGACGTGGGCCTTAGGCTTTCTCGCTGTCTCCTCTGTGATGCAAGATCTAAATCTTGGGCGACCTGTCATTCGCCATGGGTAGGATGTTGAACCTCGGGCAAGTTTGATAACTTTTTGGGGCGCGCTGTCGAGTTGTTTGACAGAACATGATTGATTCGAGGTTTCTTATGCGCAGATAGCACTTGGCTCCAAAACGCCCCATGGAGCGATAAGGTTCCAGGTGTCCGTTTGTGTTGACAGTTTTAAGTTATCTAACCGCGTTGTTCGGGTTCTGTTGAATGTAGGTTTCTAGGTCTCTGACCAAAGTAACTATTCGCGAGTGCTGATGGTCTTGAAAATAACTTCGATGGTATGCATTAGATGGAAGAATGTGAGCTTCTCCATCAATGTAAAACACGTAGTCAAACACGGATCATTAGTATTCCATCTTGAGGTTTTCCTGCCGTTCAATGTGGTCTTGAGTGGCGCAGACGCCCTTTCTTTTGTGCTTACGGCACAATGTGCATGGGGACGGCAGGATGACAGACAGGCTATTTATGAAAACATGGGTCGGTGTCAGGCACTGTACTGAGCTGTGCCTGGGAGCTGACAGAGGTTCACGCGTTTTGGATGTTATGGTTTGTTGGTTCAGACAGCGTTCTGTCCATCACAGTAGTGAGCTATAAAACACAGAGACGGCTAATTTCTCCAGCAAGGCGTAGTATTCCACTTGAGCACCAAACCTGGAGAACTTGTAGTGGTTAACGGCCCTATGGAGTCTAGTGCACAGAACAAATTACTAATGCAAGTCAGATACAATGTCACAAGGAAAAAGGAATCCAAGTAAATCTTGACTCACAGTACGCAAAAGGAGAATCCGTAGTTCCGTATTCCGTTGAACCACCACACCAAGAAGAGAATGTTCTATTTTCCTGGTATTCAGAACCTCCGGTGATGGTAATGTTAATCCACTGGTGTGAATAGATCAGTCCAGCGTTTATGGCTAAAAATTGTGTTCACGTTTAGAGCTAGTAACAGCCAATGATAGCCAGCCAGCGGTCAGAACCACAGTCACTCAGCAAAAGTCCCAAAGTCACGTTGGACCCAAAAAGCGGGCGCTTGCGGTTGTATTGTAGTAAAACAAACTTTTGTACAATAATGTGGCTGATATTGATATGGAGAAAGATGATGATATTGAGCGTGAAAAATAGCAATTTACAAGTGCTACAGAACTCCCCCCTAGAGCGTCAAATGGGTGAGTATGACGCTCGAAAAGAAAATGTGACAATGTTAGTCTTTGAAGCGAACAGGAGGTTTGTGTGGTCGACCAGACCTTGTGAGTGAGGGTGTGTGTGTGGTGTCGGTTGAAGGAGGGTTCGTATGACTGTGTGATTGTACAATGGAGGGGGTTGTGGTATGCTCATCGTCAGAACCTGGTCGTGTGTGCATGTAAGCAACCTTTAATCGATCGATGGTAACTGTGTCCTTGCGGCCGTTACGATCAATGACGAAAGTTTTGTCTTTCCGAGAAATGACTCTGAAAGGCCCTTCGTATGGTGGTTGTAAGGGCTTTCTGACCGCATCGACGCGCACAAAAACATAGTCACATGTAGCCAGTTCGGGATGTACCTGGGTGGGCTTGGTGGTTTGTCGAGTCGGTGAAGGACGGATATAACGCATGTATTGGCGAAGCCGGGAAGCGTAGGAATTCGGATCCGTTTCACCAGTAGTTGCAGAATCGACAATCATTTCACCCGGCAGGCGTAAGGTAGTGCCGAAGACCAGTTCGGAGGCTGTACAACCCAGGTCTTCTTTAACAGTATTGCGAATACTGAGAAGGATGAGCGGGAGACGTTCCGACCAGTGTGTGCTAGAGGAGGCAATCAGCGATGCCTTGAGTTGTCGATGAAATCGTTCGACCATGCCATTGGTAGCTGGATGGTACGCGGTGGTTCGGAAGGGATCCGTACCCAGTAACCGTTTGAGGTCGTGAAAAAGTGTTGACGTGAACTGTGGACCTCGGTCAGTGGTAATGGTAGCGGGTACTCCGAATGTGGCAATCCAGTTGTCGACAAAGGTTCTAGCAACATTTTCGGCAGATGTGTCATTGATCGGAATGGCCATGGGCCAGCGTGTGAAGCGGTCCACACACGTAAGGATATGCGTGAAACCTCTGGACGGTGGCAACGGTCCAATAAGGTCAATGTGGACGTTTCGAAAGCGTGAGTCAGGTAGCTGAAATACGCCAGTTGGAGATATGGTATGTCGGTGGATCTTGCTCTTCTGACAGTCGAGACACTGTTTAGCCCAAGTGCGAATCTCCTTTTGCATGTTTGGCCAAACGTATCTTTGCGACACGAGTTTGGCAGTCGCCCGTATGCTCGGATGAGAAAGTCCGTGAAAGTGGTCAAATACGGAGCGTCTAAATTTTTCAGGAACAAAAGGTCTTGGGCGTCCCGTGGATATGTCGCAAACGATCAGACTGTCAGAGTTGAGAAGCGGTAGTTTGACAAATTTTAGAGACGTAAGGCTTGGAAAATTCGGGAATTCAGGTTCCGATTGTTGAGCGAAGGCAATGGCTTGAAGATCAATGGAATTCGTTGCGATGTGGTTTACCTCAACGCGGGAGAGGGCGTCTGCAACGACGTTCTCCGAACCTTCAATATAACGGATGTCGGTTGTAAACTGCGAGATGAAATCTAAGTGTCGGCTCTCTCTCGGTGAGTGTTTGTCTGGAGATGATCTCAAGGCAAAAACGAGAGGTTTGTGATCCGTATAGATGGTGAATTTTCTTCCTTCGAGGATGTGTCGGAAATGTTTAACAGCTAAGTAGATTGCTAGGAGCTCTCTACTAAAGGTGCTGTAGCGGGTTTGTGCAGGTTGCAGTTTACGAGAGAAGAAACAGAGAGTTTGAGTGGTGTTGTTGACCACCTGTTGAAGAACCGCACCGACGGCTGTCTGTGATGCGTCCGTTTTTAGTATGAGATGACAATCCGAACTGGGGTTCAAATGGCCCAGGGTAGTGACTTTCAAAAGAGCGGCTTTGATAGAGTTGAAAGCAGTGATAGCTTCGTCAGTGAATTTTAACTGTTTGGTGTTTCTTTTGAGCAAGCTAGTTAGCGGCGCTAGGATCTCTGAGCAACGTGGAATGAATCTGCCGTAGTAGTTGACCATACCCAAAAATCGACGAAGGCTACGAGTTGATTGAGGTAGAGGATAGTCCGTAATAGCAGTGGTTTTTTCTGGCAGCGGCCGGATTCCTTCGGTGTTAATACGATGGCCGAGGAAATCAAGTTGGTCTGCCGCGAAAACACACTTATCTGGGTTTATAGTGATACCATATTGTTGAAAACGTTCGAAGACAGCTTGCAAGTGTAATTTGTGGTCTTCGATCGTTTTGCTTGCCACCAACACGTCGTCAATGTAGACGAAAACGTGGTCTAAACCTCGCAGTACCTGATCTATGAAGCGCTGGAACGTTTGAGCGGCGTTCCGAAGACCAAAAGGCATGCGTGTGAATTCGAATAGACCAAACGGTGTAGTAATTGCTGTTTTTGGAATGTCGTCGGGGGCAACTGGTATATGGTAATACGCACGGACGAGGTCGATTTTGGAGAAAACAGTTTTGCCCTGTAGTTGCAGTGCAAAATCGTGGATATGCGGTATTGGGTAGCGGTCAGGGACAGTACGACAATTGAGTGCTCGATAGTCACCGCATGGTCGCCAGTCACCAGTGGATTTCTTAGGGACCAAATGTAGGGGAGAAGCCCAACATGAATTTGAAGGTCGAATGATTCCGAGTTGCAGCATGTGATCAAACTCGGCTTTGGCGATACGCAACTTCTCGGGGTGTAGTCGTCGAGGGCGAGAATGAACTGGAGGACCCGTGGTCGTTATGTGGTGCTCGACTGAATGTGGCACACTGGAGACCGAATAGGAGGGCTTAAGCAAACTGGGAAACTTTTTAATTAAATCGTCAAAAACCGAAGTGTTTGAAAAACGGGCGACGTGAATACCGAGTGGGTATGATGAGGCGTCGACCTGAATTGATGGAACGGAAAGCGACGTCAAAGAATCCAGAAGCTTTTGCCGTTTGATATCGACGACTAGGGAGAAGTTGGTCAGGAAATCAGCACCGATGATTGGGACTTGAACGTCGGCGACAGTGAAGATCCAGGGGAATGCTCGGCGAAGACCCAGGTCGAGCGTCAGTGACTTATGACCGAAGGTAGCTATGCGAGTGCCGTTAGCCGCCTGTAATGTCGTCAGCGGGTTAGAGGAATGGCGTTTAAAGTTTCCGGCAGGAATAACGCTTAATTCTGCACCGGTGTCAACGAGGAATCGCATTCCGGTGGTCCTATCCGTAACGAAATAAAGGCGACTAGATGACTGGCCAGTGGCAGCTGTCGCCACTACTGACTGGCCAGTGAGTTTCCCTGGTCAGAGGAGACGTAGGCACATGGAGGTGTACAGCGTAGAGCCTTGTCTTTGAATTTTGTATGGTAATAGCAGAGACGGTTGGCGTTCCGTGATGGAGAACGCGCTTCACGTGAAGCGGATCGGGACCTGTGTGACGTGGCAGTTTTCTTTACTGTGGTGGCTAGCCTATTAACAGTGGCTACGAGCTGATCGATTTGAGTCTGCATGCGATCAAGGCGTGCCATAATAGGGTTGTCTTTGGGCTGAACGTGCTGTTCTGATGTTGAAGCGATTAGACGGTCGGAGAAACATTCGTGAATCTTGTCCGCTGTCTCGGCAAGTGATGACAGAGGGATATCGGATTGTGTAGCAAGGATTTGCCGAGTGTTAAGGGGGAGGCACTGTAACCACAATTGCCTTAAAATCGTGTCATCGAAGACTTGCCACAGACCAGACTTTGCATGTGTCGTAGGAGTTGTGAGGGCGTGCGATCGCCCAGTTCGACTCCTGCTAGCAACTTTCGGAGATTCGCTTCATCGGAGGTGGCTGTCCGTTTAAATATAGCAGCTTTAAGTGCGTCGTACGGCTTCGAAACCGGCATGGGATCAATAACATCTATAACCTCTGCAGCAACCTCTGTCGGAAGCTGAGAAACCACGTAAGAAAACATGGTCTGTTGTGAGGTAATGTGGCGAAAGTGGAAGTAGCATTCTAGTTGAATGAACCACACTCTAGGGTTATTGACCCCAAAAGCAGGGAGTTTCACGTGAACGGCGTTTTCACCCAAATCAGTGTTCAATTCGTCTTCGGCAGACATGGGTGAACAAGTAAGCAACTGGACTAAGAAAGAATGTAAGAAGTATGGGAGTTCTGAGCTACAGAATAAAAAATAGAACAATGCAAAATAACGAGGGCTCACCAATTATGTAGTGGTTAACGGCCCTATGGAGTCTAGTGCACAGAACAAATTACTAATGCGAGTCAGATACAATGTCACAAGGAAAAAGGAATCCAAGTAAATCTTGACTCACAGTACACAAAAGGAGAATCCGTAGTTCCGTATTCCGTTGAACCACCACACCAAGAAGAGAATGTTCTATTTTCCTGGTATTCAGAACCTCCGGTGATGGTAATGTTAATCCACTGGTGTGAATAGATCAGTCCAGCGTTTATGGCTAAAATTTTTGTTCACGTTTAGAGCTAGTAACAGCCAATGATAGCCAGCCAGCGGTCAGAACCACAGTCACTCAGCAAAAGTCCCAAAGTCACGTTGGACCCAAAAAGCAGGCGCTTGCGGTTTTTTTATTGTAGTAAAACAAACTTTTGTACAATAATGTGGCTGATATTGATAGGGAGAAAGATGATGATATTGAGCGTGAAAAATAGCAATTTACAAGTGCCGCAAACTCAAATTAGATTGCTCTTACCTCGATTCCGGCGTTCGGGTCATTGGTACAGTTGTCTTTCGTGAGCGGGAGCACTGTGTGTTGACATGTGTTGCTTCCGAACTCATGCTCATCAGGTGCCACCATATGCGAGTCGCTCGAGCTGTGTTCACGGATACTGCACTCGATGGTTTGTATAACTTTGGAGGGAGGTCGTGGAAACGCAGCTGGTCGGTAAGCCACTGGGTTTGACTGTCAACTTTTCTTATGGGTTGACGTGCTGACACCTCACTTCTGCTATGTAGGGACAATTTATATTGTTTGGAGGTTTCTCTGGCAATCGATCTTCGGTCACGAGTGACAGGAGTCTGGGACATATGTTGTCAATGCCAGCGGTGGTGCTTTTTCGAAGTCACGGAGATTGTGTCCCGCCGTCACTGTGATAAACATTGTAAACATTGTAAATAAACACTACAATAAACAAATACAGATATGAAAGAATGTGTGTATTGTGCAATGCGCTTGTGAGGCACTTGGGTAGACACCGAGTGGTATTGGTACAGTGTTTGCCACCTTCGTAAGGCTAGTTAGACCATCCTCCGCGTTAGGGCAAGGCATACCATGACTTAACTTCTTTAGGTTCTAGGCCTGTTGTGGGTTGTCTGGCTATCTGGAAATTATGAAGGCATTTTATCTTTGTGAAAAAGTTAAGCTCACTGGTTCCTCAGATAGAACAGCCAGTCCAGGTTTCTCTGCTAGGAGAAGTTTTTTACTGTCTCAAAGCCAAGCCACGTTTCGCACTTCGCCACGGATACGGCCTCTCGAAATTGGGGGGTTACAGCGGACTTCTTCTGACGACACAGCGTCGGCCAGATGATGTCCATCTGGTTTTAGGCAACCAAAATACATCACCCGCCTCAGTGACTCTGATAAGAAATGTTTGCACACCACAGAACATGTTAGCTTGCCTCTCTTGGAATTAATCTAGAAGCACATTTCTTTCCGCCCTGTATGAACATGTTTTTTCATCCCGATCTGCTGTACGTGGCTCAAGCTAACACATAAACCACTGGACCTCTCAAAACCAACCACTCAGTGAATCAGCCACTGATACATCAAACTTTCCAAAGATTATCGCTTTTAATTCAACGCGGCTGAGTTTTATTTTGAATATGACACTGTTATGTCGCCTCCATTATCCAGAAGGTCAATCTTCTCTCAGTCACAACCCCTGCCGCACCGCCACCATATTACTTCTGTTTCACCGCCCCTGACGTCCTTATTCAGCCTTGTTTGCATAACAATGACTCGATCGTGCCAGTTTTAACGTGACCCTAGTTGCGTTCAGCTAAGCTTAATTTTATATACCCGTTGGCTTACATGCACTTCAAAGCACCATAATTGGCCCTCCTTCTTCTGTTCTTCCATGATTGCTGGCATGATAATTCCTAACAGTGTCATCAGCTAGTTGGGAACAAGCATCTGCTTCTTCTTGTGATTGTGATGGTAGTCCATTCACGCATCATGGAGTAGCGTACTTTGTAAGAAGTTTGAATAGTTGGCTCATTACAACCCCCGGTCGCTGGAGGGCTGAAATTGGTCTAGGTGTGAAGGTCAAGGTTGCCACCCGTAACAACATGTAGGGCAGGTATCAATATGTGACTCGTCAGATTGTTACAACAGACCGTGATACGCAACAGGATATTCGCGTAATTTACATCCAGAGAAAATGGCAAAAGTGCCATTATAATCGAAATTTGCGACCAGTGGGAGACCAAACTATGAACTTTTTACTTTGGTCACATTTTATCATTTTTAGACATCTCTCGGCAGGTTGCAACTAAACTTGAGAACAAATACAGACGCAGTGACTTTGAACAGCTGGAACAATTATTCGAATGATGGAATGCAGGAATGATTTTAGTTGACCAGAATTACTAGTCGCAGAAAAAATGGATGTTTATCTGCTTGAGGCAGAGTGCAGTGGGGGAAAGTAATCACAGTCGCCTTCAGCAGTGACAAGGGCAATAACTCAGGAATTTTAGGGCCAGCGCGTTTTTAGAGCAACGTGGCCAAAATTGTGGCAGAATGCCAGGAAGCATATAACTGATAAGTAGTGTGAGCTTGGAGGCAAACAGATTTGACAGTAAGGATATTTGGGTGCAATATTTTGATACTTACAAGTGAAATGCGAGAATATGAGGCACTGGAACGGGCAGCTTCAGGCTGGGGGGGAGTGATGAGTTTCAGAAAAGCCATCGTCTTAGGTATGAACGCTACCTTATCACCGAGCATTCATGCCATGGGCCCTGAATACTGTTTTACATGAAGAAAATGTAGAACACCTCCCACTTAAGTGGTGGGACACCCGCGAGCTGTGTGCTAATACACGTGCTACTAACCGTAGTCAACCTCTGAACACGATTGATTTATTGGTCATTGTCGACTGATCTGTTAACTTGTGTTGTGATGGGTTGGTAACCGATTGACCTTGAACACTTGGACTGTCTCCTTTAACACATTTATTGCCATACAGAACCTAATAGGACAGTTTCCTTCACGACTTGGATATACTGCGCCATATGTACCCACAATTTGTCTCTTACCTCCCTGTCCACCACTTGTGTATCTCCCGCAAATGGACCGTTCCCGCACAACCTGGCATATTTCACCTCAGGAATGGGACCAACAACCCCCTGGATAGCGCCAATGGTATCCAAAAGCCGAGTGCACTGCCCTTACAGTCTCTATCATGCAACACAGACGGTTTCCGGCTCACGCAAAGCTATCGGATGCATACATTGCATCACCGTGACCGAAAGGAGATCCTGAAGAGTGAGGACTGTACTCTGAGTGCGGTCTACCAAATGATTACGTATACATCTTCGTTTGCTCTGAGACACGTAGGCCTACAGCCACCAGAGTGTAAGATCATCGTACTGGGTATAACGAGGTAAGATACATATTATTAAACTAACTTTTATTCTTCGGTGCAAACCCACCAGTGCCCCCAGAGGACTGACACATGTGCAGCAAATGTACATTTACAAAAACAGACGGTAGTTTTTGGTTCTATCATGATTACTCCGAATAATGCCTTTAGCATCGGCCTATCCAGCTAAAAGCAGAGGGTACTATGGAGCCGTCCCTTCTTTTTTAGAAACCATTAGATGTGCACGTATTATGAATCTCCAGGGCGACTTATGCTTTTCACCTCTAGGTATGTTCTCGCATAATACTCGGCCGAATGTGTTGTCTTTAGCCACTTGCCCAGAGGCAACGGCTTCGAATACCAATTAGGATTTCTGATAAGCACGACGGTGACGTTACAGAAAACATGTAATGTAATTAGGAATTTTAGCCTACGCAATGACATCCCAATTATAACTATCAATTCAGATAAAACCGTCAGCATCTCGTGGTTATCTCGATTCAGCGGAGCCTTGACAAAATTTGCAGACCACCACAGCCACAATCCTATGGTCAATGGCTCAATCATGCGTGGAATAAACATGTAAATTAAAGCAAAATGAAGTATTTGGGTGACCGCAAGCTGCTGCTTTTATCTAAACAAACAGGAATATCATGAATGCTTCTACCATAGTCGACGGTTGATCAAAATTCACAAACTCTTGTCCCAGCTCCTAAAGGTAAACTTGCAACTGGAACTCCAATGCTAGCTCACCTTTGCGAATCTTGACTTCTGCAACAAAAAATGTGAACCTGCATTCGAACTGTTTTTAGTGAAACGTGTAGGTCAACGAGTCATAACAAAGACTGCAAAGTAAATTACGTTTGAAAGCGCGAGCCAACCGGATGTGAGTGGCTCCTGTTTATGCACACGTAAGAAACGGCTGCCTGTGTCCATGCCCAAAGCCACTTAGTGAGGAAACCTAACTGAAATAAGTGGTTCCAGAGACACTCGCATACTGAGGATAACGGTGTTTTGAATCATTGTAAAGGACTGGCGTGCGGTGATTCATAGCCTAGAATCCCGAGAATACTGGACCTTAACTAGCAGAACCCGAGATATCTGTTCGATATGTGTTAGAAACTAATAATAATAATAATGTTTATTCGCAACTTGTGGGTGGCATGCCGTCAGGCATGATCATAAGATTACAGTCCGAATAAAGGCATGACTGGCGGGGATTGTGGGTACAGGGGTTTTGGGAAAAGGGACAGCATCATAGGCGGGGGGCGTTATCCGATGTAGACGTGGTCATCACTAAACCGGCACGGGCAGGGAGGCACAGTTACTATGCTTTTTTGGAGAGAACATCGAGCAAGATCAGGTCGGTAGGGTTTGAAGGTGGCGGGCAAAAACAAAGCGAGGGAGGGCAAAACAAGAGACTTCCTGTTTGACACATGACAAGAAGAGTGTAAATGGTTGAAAATGAGGAACCAGAACATCAGATTTGGTGAAGCAGCAGAGTTGGCGTCATCTAGCCGGTCAAGTTGAACTAAAACCTAAAACCACCGCTGAGGCCTCCTGGCCTTGGACTGTTGAGCTCATGGCCAGGGTTACAAAAAGCGTAAGTGGGGATGATGACGTGGATGGAGTAGCTAAACGCATAGACGGCAACAAGAACCTCATGATCATGGTGTACAGTGAAACTGTAGAGACTCACTGGTGTCGCTGTTGTGGAACCGGGCATAATAGTTCCTTGGAAGAGTGAGATGGTGCCAACACACGAGCCAGAACGCGAGCTGTATAGAAAATTATTGATTTTTTGTTGGGAGCACAGACTGAAAATCCACCGAAATGGTTAAATTCGAACGACAGGTTCAGCAGTTTGGAATGAACAGATCATGCAGGCAGCTGGGGCCAGGTGGGGAGCTTATTCGTATTTGCAGTTAATAGAACGAGTGGGTGGGAGGGTACAGTCGAGAATTGGAAGGGAATAGTTGCGGGTATGCTATCAAACTGGGTATGGCAGTGCCGTGCCATCATTGGCCTGACATACTTCAGTTTTCGGACAGCCCCGTAACGGACGTCACATAAAAGGTCATTGTGCTGGGATGTGCAATTCTCTGAGCAGCGGGATCTTTTAGGATTTTTTCGGTCCAGTTGGGGATCCCTGTGGGTGTAGATTCATAGGCCAGGTGGAGTGGATAACAGCCAACCAGGTCGTCCATACCTGATATTGTCGAAGTTCTAAGCTTGGGAAGACGAGGGAATGGGATGAGGTTGGCAAAGCATGGTGAGTTTCAGGAGACATCAGATGGGATAATGCGCATTTATATACGTATATATATAGAGAGAGACTTGACATCTACCGCTATTAGGGTGGTGACAGTGAGTGACTATATGAGATGGGATAGGGATGGATTTGCACTTAGTCAACTAGCAACCAAGCAAGGGTTGGGTTTGCTAACATATGATAGTGAAGTACAAGAGATCTAGTGCAAACCGACATAAGCACGCAGAGAGGTAGTGTGGTTGGGGAAATCAGAAGTATAAGGACTGACGAGGGTGAACTTCCGAGATGATGGGCTAGCTTATCTGGCATTCATTACTTAAGTTGGGCAGCAAAATAACCTAGGAGAGAAAGTAAGTGTAAGTAAGAAATAGTCACCAGTCCCAGAAGCACTGCTATCAGCTTCAAGTTAACAAGTGGTGCATGGCGAATAGTCTTTGGGCACTCGTCTTGCATGCTGGTAGCAGAGGGTTAGGAACCTCTGTTTACACATATTTCTTATTGTATATGTTCACTCCTGAGAGAAGCAAGTAGGTGCGTGTGTTTTGTTTGTTCGACTAGGTGGGCTTTGGTGAGGTACAACCCCAATTATGACAAGGGCAGCTACAGCTCCGCAAGCTGACATAAGCCATGGGCATCACAGAGTCTCCAGGCTATTCCATCTGTGTTTTTTTTTACGAATTTCTTTTTTTACAGGCGGGGGGCCAGTTTCTTCTTTTTTGTTGTTGTTGGCCCTGTCAGAATAGGCAACCAGGTCCCTTGAAGGATGCGGTAATTGAATACCCACATGCACTGGTACTACGTGTATGAACTATACGTATTCCACTAGATGAACAAAAAACTACACTGTTGAGAAATTAAAGCATATGGTTAGAAGACTGAAAAAGAATGACTGCCGGTCCGGTGGTTGCTCAGTCGTTTTCGCCATGGCGCTAGTTTCTGCCAACTTGGCGGTTGTCGAATGTGTACAGATGGTTTGAAATATGTTGTGTGTGTATGAACAATCCAAAACCTTACATTTGACGAAAATGCCGAGTCCATTAAGCTCTTTGGGTAACCCACGTATTTTAAATTCACTTAGAGACTATGCCAACGAGAAAAGTTGCAGCCACGAGATTTCTTGTCCTCCCAATAGCTACAAAAATGTGTCAATTAAGTGAAGCACGGACTCTACTGAGCTTTTTGAAGTTCGAAATACTTTGTTGAAGGTATGTGGGTGATATAAGCTTGGTGACCTAAAATGAGGTCATCAGTACTTTTCTGGGCTAACTAGACCATCCGTATGTATACTGGATGTATAATGGTTCAATAGCTAAACGTTGCTCAGTTGTACCTTCCGTCACAAAGAGACTGGACCTTACCGTGGTGTGGCGGTTTGTGTACCTCGACGACCCACTGGGGGGTGTCCGCGTGATACTCACAGAGTCTCTCATACCAGGTTGGTAAATGGGTAGAAGTCTGACGAACACAGTCTCCTGACCCTCCAGGTTGGGGGTTGTAACATGTGTGGCGACGTGTTCCGTAAAAATGGCAATGTACTTGCATTTCCAGCCCAACAACACTGCCTTGTGGTTAGGCTTTTGAGCCAAAGGCTTTGGTTGAGGATACTAATCGTCCTCCCAGCCTCCTCCTAGGTAGACTAAGCGCTGCTGAGGCCAGATTGGGTGGCCGTCTTTGTTTGGACACGAGACGCACGGACAACGGAGACCGCTTACTTCAAATGTGTGCCGATCACAGACTGTTCCTTTGCAGTACGAATTTTCGGAACAGCGGAAATCGCTTGACAACGTGGTGCCCACCAACAAACCAGCCCCGAATCCAAATAGACCACAT
>SJOL01010112.1:972909-1054408 GCA_004794785.1 Opisthorchis felineus
TATATATATATATATATCCATGGTTAGAGTTACCTTATGGTCGTACGGCAGTGAAGCTTCAGTGTCAACACTGATGTTGCTGTCCTTGATGATGATGATGACGACAGTTGTACTTTGGTGGCCCCAAAACGCGAAAGAGTGTTGTACATTCAAAAAAGCTGCACACAGAAAATGTGACATCAGTACCGTCTGCGCACTAAAAAGTTTACCAGAAAGTGGTAATAACCCGTCTATTGGGATAAGCTCAAAACGCGTCCGCCTGCTCGCCAGAGGCTAGTGACTGCAATGTCCATGTTCTCAGAGGGTAAGAACCGTAACTGCACATGTCCATTCAATTTAGATGTGTGTATGTTAGCCGGTTTAAGAAGATGAGTAAAACTTCCATTTGAGAAGTTGTCACTCGGGGATTCGCACAATACACGATCATGTATTATGTTTTCTGTGAATGAAGGACGGAAATGTAGCACCCTGTCCAAAAATCGAGTTAGCCATAATGCTTATCAGGCAATAATGCCCGACGTGTTAAGTGTTCAGCCTATTAGCTTGATGGTCACGGGTTGGAAATTCTATGGAGTTTCGTGAGCTCTGCGCTGCTGTTGATTACTAATATAAATGAAACAGCCATGGAGTGCTTTTCGGCTTTCCAGTAAAGATTGGCTACACTTACAGGAAGCAATCACAATTAGAAATAACGAAATCTCGCCACAATGCTCTCGGCTTAAAAAGAGATTATTCGAAGGCGACTAAAGTAGTGAAAATATAGTGGTATCTACCAACATCAGTCGTGTCTTCATGCTGACATTATGATCACGTCTGACGGTACGGCACTCAATAGTTGGGAATAAACATTATTATTAGGATATATTGTCCTTTCAGTTTTATATTTCTTATAAGTCTCTGCTGAAAATATTCCACGGCAAAAAGAAACACACTTTTTCATCCTGAACCACACTGACCACTTGTCAAAATTAATTCCTTAAAGCCTAGTCATATTTTACAGATGGCTCTTTTGCCCCGAGTGAGATACTCGGGCGTCCCGAGCAAGATGACGTAGTGAGGGCCTGATTTTTCGACATTGCGACAGTGGACCTGAAGGCTTTGAGCTCTGACAGATTCAACTTCTCAATCTCGCCTGAGGTATCTATTACACTTAAACCAACCAGAAAGGTTTCGTGAGAGACGGTACCCCGCTGTGCTGTTAACTACGTCCAAGGTCTCCAGAAGACGGGAATTTTCAGTTTCGGAACATTGTTTATACCACGCTGCATTATCCAACAAGACTCTCATTGCGAGATAGCTGCCACAGACAGTGAAGCATGAGAATTCATGGTGGTGTGTGATACTGCGTCTTGATGTTGCGCATAGATCTGAGTCCCTGCAAAGTGTCACAGATTTTTCAACTTCATTAAATGCCAAACTTGTCAGAGAAAAACAGAGAGAAGCAACGAAAAACAATAGAGTGAAGGAGAAAGGGCAGAAGCCAATGACGAGGAGAAAAGCGAAAAGGGATTGGGAAGTGTATACAATTTGAGAACGTGTATAAAAGTAACGCCGATTTATCCCAGTTAGTTAGCAGAATTCCCTTAGATTTGGCATTTGTTTAATTTTATTCCAGTATTCAGTCTGTGTCCAATAAGCAGGCGCGAAGATGAATATAAAGACAGGGTGACAAATGAGACAAAACGAGTCAAAATAGTAAGGGAGATGCAAAAATCGATAACGAAACTGATGCACCTGTATTTAACCTTGAACGACTGTTGTTCAGTTTGTGTGACTCCTCCAGTTTCCTGATATCCATAGGCAGTTTCATTAATATCCGTGGTGTTCTGTAGTGTTCTGACGCATGTAGCTTTTCTGTATCCGTTCTATAGCCGAAGAGAGAACCGCGCGTGTACTATTGATCAAGCGAACGTACTTTTCCAAAAAGCGGTGTTACTGATGTCATAACTAACAAACAACTGTTGCTAAATAGCAGAAAGTACATCGAAACACATTAGCAATACACAAGTGAGAGTCTTTCGGAATTCCATGCACTAAATTTTGCTAGGGAAAATTCCTGTAACCTTTTTCATTTTGTCTGGCAGCACACATCCTATCATCCCATCGTCACTGAATATTTGAACGTGGCTGGATGGGTGGGTCAAATATTGTGGCTGATATACTGTAGAGTCCGGATGTTTGCTGTTGGATAACCGAGCAATGTATGGGAGCAATGTGTGGGAGAGAAATTAAGCCGAATAAATGATATCATTTGAACTGCACGCGCCACAGGTTGACCGCGCACACCAGGAGGTTTTGTCAGCTGCTGGAGAGTGTGCTCCAGATTGTCCGGAACTCGGGAAACAACCTCAGTGGTGGCACGAATGGCGTGTCGCTGTGGTGGCGTATCGGCAGCCAGATGCTACCGAGGATAAACATAATACACAGCGAAATACGGTGTAAAAGTTGTCAGTTCAACACAGCTCCCACGACAGAATTGAGTCAGCAAAATCTAGGAAACAAAGGCTCACGGGTAGACTTGTGGTATTAACGCTAAGTACACCCAGGGACGCGAAAAAGTAATATTTCTTTGATGGTGAGTAACCGACAAACGTGAATTGCGAATTCGACGGATTAATTAATATCTATATAGCCCACTGCGGTGGAGGTCGAATTTGGCCCCGGGTAGGGAGAGTCAATGAGGCAAATGAATGGACGCCTAATCAACAACTGGTAACATGACGCAATTTCAATTGACACAAATAATTTGAAGCAGGGCGGAAAGAGAGTATGGTCCGAGACACCACACTCAGTGGGTAAACTGGTGTAAAGACCAGTTCTGTAACCACACCACCAAAACCGATATGTAGTATGAGAAGTGTAAAAACAGGAAACATGGATACAAGCGCAAAACACACAATGATGTCTACGAAGCGCGGTTTGCATCGGATTAGAGCTTGACAGGCTGGAGCTTAGAGTGATGATTACTGGACTGGCATCTTGCTGGGCAGTTCGTTTTCAGCATGGACACTGCACCTACAAGGACAGCTACTGGCGTTAATTCCCGTTCAAGAATCGAGCCGAGTGACAAGCCGCAGACTCATAAAAGGATGGCGGTGCGCTTCTAATTAGCAGAGTTATCGATACTAAGGACCTAATCGAAAATCAATATGATCTCTGCAGCATTTTCCGCGTAACTTTTAACTGGGTCACAGATCCGAATCTGAGCAGCTTGGCAAAATATCGGTGATTCGCTTGTATTTGCCTAAGTGTATGATCGCTCAAACAGTTAAAGCTGAAATTGGCTGCAAATTCGGTGGACAAATCCGATAACTTAGTTTAGTTAACAAGCCCCAGATTCTTAAATTCGCACCGGAACGGTACTATCCTATTACTGTAAAAACTGGTAGGTTCACATGTAGTACGTTTCTCGTAGTAACTTTAAATGTGAAAATAGCTTGGTTTTCATGGACGACCATTATTCTGTAACTCGACACTGACACTCTCTCAGAAGCCACGCGAAAATTTGTATTGAGGAACGCGAGTATGAGCGTCCAACACATATGGCCTCAAAATGCCTCCCATCCATTAGGATCTGCTATCATTCGCGCCGCCAATTTGCATATTTGGCCAGTTATTACAAAACCAAACACCTACATGAAACCCGGCGTCAGTGAAAAAGCACGTAGATGGTAGCATTTCATTTGAGTTACGCGGCAAACTCCTGATAATTACGGAAAAAATGTAGTGCAAACCTGTCTTGGGAAAGCGACGGTTTTATCTGCAAGGCACTGAGGGGTCTGCGGTTTAAGGAAATCTGGGGGAAGTAGTTTGGACCACTGCATTGTGTCCACACAGTTTACTGGTGTGTTTGGTCTGGTGTAGTGATTAAGTTCGGGAGGTAAATTGCCTGCATGATTGATTTGAACGGAGGAATAATGTAGGGTGTCCGATGACACACGAACGAGACGAACATAGTCTTGCAGGCCGTTTGCAGTATTCTCAAACTCGCAGGTTGAGTAGACCATTGAATCCAGCCCCTGCTGACAAAATAATCTGCCTTGACAGACAGTGTACTGTTCCATGAGTGATTGTCACTTCTGCTGTTGAGTGGAGCTTCCCCGTACTGAGCGATACAAGCTCGGCATAAGCAGTATTCTCAAGCGTTACCTAAACAACTCTGCGTTTTAGGCCGGGAAGACAGTGTGACATTCGTGACAATGGCACTTCGTATAGCGAAATCACACACCGCAGGTGTGTGATAATCCAAACAGATGTCCTTGTGGGTGACCTTTGTAATTCGGAAATAGTAACTCGGAGTTCGGATATACGCTTTCAGAGCATATTAGGTGGAATTAATTGACTGCATGCTACTGGGGGGTTAAACAGTTTACTGGAAGGTAGACAAATGCTACATTGGATACTGGTGACAGGATTCACATCGGGACGAATTAGTAAGGCACCAGCCTCTGTCACCAAACTGGCGGCAATTCTTGTCTCAGGTGGACGACCTAGAGTTACCCAGGTCTCACTTCTGGGAGGTGGCCCAGTCATACGACGCCGGGGACGAGTAGCACCCCTACGTTTTCTAACTTGCAATACTGCTTCTGACAGGTTGGGGGAAACCGGTTTGCCGGGGCTCTTCGGCATGATGCTGGTAGATATGTGGATCCGTCCGAAAACATTAAAGCCGACTGAGTGAGTATTTGGGGCGGCACTTGGATTGGCCGGAAACACGGTGAATGACAACTCTTGGTATAAACACATAAAGCAACCCTGTTTCTTAATCAGTTAACTGGAGGATTATTTTGCTCACGGAGTTGACAATTTAACTCGGACGGGCGTTTTTCAAACCAAACGATTATTTGTTGAGCAGCGGTGTAGCTCATTCAGCTGAGGCCCCTTAAACGTTCAGGCTGGCCAGGTTGATCGTGGTGTGGCTGTCAGCCTGCGCCCTACTGATGCTAATGGCTGCCAGGTTATACGTGATAAATAGACTTTTCTTGAAGTCCGATTTAGTCGTCTTGCTCTTGATCTCAGTGCAGTGTACAAAGGCTACCAAAGACTTATCAGGGCCAGCATGAAAAAGCGGATCTCATGGATATAAACATGCCGGAATATTCGGTGTATGGGCGTGTTTTTTTGGTAAATGGACAGATGGCTGATAATCTGTTTGTTGAGCTAGTCTATTAGCTTGCGAAATTTTTGTTTCAATCAAGAAAACATCGTCATCCTGCGGGGGAGGGTCTTACGTCCTCCCAACCTGCATGATATTTGTTCATGTGTTTGGCCGAATAGAAGGTAACCCATCCATTGGTCCATGTTGGTTTGCTTATGCTGCAGGCCATATTCTCCTGCACTAAACTGGTAAGTTGGGTAGCCTCCTTCGGAAAACCTTTTACCGTGGTCTGGTTGGTCGGTATCCGATTTAGTTCACGCCGTGGACTGTGTTCCTTGAAGTGGACTGGTTCTTGTTACACTTCTTATTTTTGTTAGACTTTTCTGTGATTTGCGTGGCTCGTCCTTACGTTGAGATTTCAGATGACGTTTGGAAGCTGTACAAGCCAACGACATGCACTGGCTTTGACCGGCGTAGGCAACTGTAGGTGCTGTAGACACGTGGAACGTAAACGTTCGTTGAAATGATTGGCAGTAGGGTTCCAATTGAGCCGAGCATTTGGGTATCCACCAGTGGGTTCTCAACAGGAGAGAACACCTCTATTCTTGGAGCTTGGTTAGGTCTTGTGGGTTCTACTTTGTGGAACACGGTAGTTATCAGCAAGCTGGTGCCGATGCCTGCGTAATCGTTGACGCTTTGATGCGCTTTAAGCATTGCAATGTTGACCAAATATGCCCAACTAATGGATGGTGAGCCATGTGTGTACGGTTGGGTCGTTGTATGGTCCGCCGCGCGATAAAACTCGGTAGTAGATTGCCGAATTTGGCGGTTGAGTTTTTCCTAGAAAAACATAAAAAATGGTGAGTTTGCACAAATGAGATCCAAGATACTGAGGCTCCAGATGAGTACTCGAGCACCATTGTCGGCCAAGATGGAAAAAACATAATTAGTGTTGAGGTGGGTTGCATAATCTGAGGACATCCAGTCCGGGAGGATATGGCGCAGAATGTGGCTTGATGCCTTGGTGGACTTTGTTTGAGAATATACGTGTACGCAGTTTCGCTGCTTTGTTTAGCATTTCCCTGATCGTTTTGAAGCATTAGGCCCAGCAACAAAGATATGCGCCTCGATGTATAAAAAAAGCCGGGTTTCAGGTGTATACATAATGTTAAATCATTTTAGTCGAGGAGTTAGTGTTGTCCTGCACTTTGTTTCAAAGTGCTTGAGTGTGCGTGGTCACTGCGCTTATTCTGGCCTTTGGCGTGAGGAAAGACATGCAGTTTAAATTTTGGACGCTATTCCGTTTTTATGTCGTTCCGCCATGAATTCGTTAGTGGCATGCACTGGCAAAATGGTGTAGGATGAAGAAATAGCGTCTCTATAACTCTTCTCGCATTATCTTGCCTCAGAAAATTGAATTTAAGGGAACAATGACCACGAAGCTGGCGAAATCTCTTCGTTGCATCATGACGCATACCACACCCTAATATAATTGCTGTGACTTGTGTGGATACGGTAGTCCGCATAGGGTGGCATTCCTTGGAGACTGTTGTTTAGAGTTTGTACTGCGCATTGGGTTTGATTTGAGTTTGGCTCCACATAACTGGGTCTTTGTTGTTAAATACTGTAGTCAAAGGCTCTCGGAGGATCGGATGCGTTGAGAGCTTAAACTATGCGCTTTAAGATACCTAGCAAGATTCCCGGTAAGCGCAGTTCTTCTGATTTTTGTCGTTCGTGTTTTCTCTACTACCCTGAAGAACTGCTTATACACGAGGTCTGGCCGCATGTGAATATACATGTTAAGGGGCATATTTTCAAGTTCGTTGGCTTCTTTCAGTCTCCGTCATGTAACACACAACGTTTTTATGCCTGAGGATGAACACCTCTTGTGGCAGAAAGCGTTGTCGCTAATGATGTGACAGCGGGTCGGTTGAACAACGAGCGAATATTCCAGGATTAAGTCACCGCCAATCCCTGTGTCATTTGGTAACCTGGAACACAGAAATTGCCGAAAAAAGTTATAGATAATGGGATATTTGCTTTTGAGTTACTGAGATTAATTTACTCGCAAAAAGATATCTATAGTTTGCCTCAGCTAGGTGCGCAGTAGACGTTCAAAGAAAAATAGGGCGCACCAAATTTGTAGTGGTCGGGGTACGCAAAAAGCTACTTTAGCAGGAGTGTGTGGCAAAGAAATAAATATAATTACTCTGAATTGAGTACACAATAAAAAAGGGTCAAATGGAACAGACTCACTAAGAATTGTTCTCTTTAAAATAGTTCGTCGTTGGCCGAGGTCAGTGAATAGATAATAATCCGATCGTGGATGTCCAGGGGTCTTCTTTCGGACAGCTCTCACATACAATAAACTCCGAAGACAGTCTAAAATGTTTTGATACCAGAGTTAGTACATGAAGCTCGCGAATGACCGCTATAAGTGCGAGTGAAATGAGAAGAGAAAGTCGGAGCACGTGACCACGCCTGTATTGTATGTAAATTGTACAAATGCGCGTTTTTGTGGTATTGCGTATTCAAAAAAAAGTTCATGGATGTGATGAAAAACGTAACGTTATAATGAAAGCAAAAGAAAGGTAAAAACACCACAATGTGAACATCCAAGGGTTACCTTGGGTTGGGGATACAAAAATATCCTAGAAGATTAGGAACCCAGTGGCTAATGTTGTTCCATGACCTCGCAGTTCCTTGAATACAAAGGAAAGGGCTCTGTATAGCGAATGGGGATTTCCACGTTAGGGGCGGCCAAGAGCAAAATAGTCAGTTGCACGTATGAGCGACTTGGAATGTGATAGGAGAGCTGATGTCACAGAACATTGGTCACTGCATTATCGTCGGAATAAGCAGTAGAATATGTCTTCAAGGCAGGACTGAAATTGATGGCCATCGTTGGGGTTCAAAATTGGATGCACTATATAACTCCGTGTTGGATTTGTCTCAAGTATACACAAAAGCTCTTGGTATACTCCGTTAGAACACTGATAATCCAGTAAGGGTAAATTTGTGGTAGTATACAAACCCAACCCAATGTGGTAAACCCTCAGGCTGTTACAGGTCTATGGAATTGGTCAAAGCCACATGCGTTTGGGCGATCAACGGTCGTTCATTAATATAGCCACCAAAAGGGCACGTGCAAAATAGGAGCCGATAAAGATAGGTACTGCGAAGAAGTCGCTTGCGTGTTGAAGATAACAGGATAAAATAGAGATAAGAAGAAAAGAAAGCCCAGGAAAAAGTGAAAATCATAGCTTGCTATACCCAGACACGGCATTTTACACTGGGCCAAAGGTTATGCAGAGCAGCAAGCGTCCAAATTATACTTAACTCCATAACTGCGCTGACCTAAGCTACGGAAATGAGTAGTACTTGTTAATCCGCTACAGAAGTAGCTGTGCCTTTGAAGAAAGTATGTTCTAATTTTGAAAGTCTTCGTAGGTCACCTCGGAACCTAAGGTCGGAATTACTCTTGCAATTATGCTGGCCAGAATGCTAGTATTCTAATTAGTTGTAAAATAGCGGGAGCACTTTAAGCTCCCTGTTTAGAGATGATCGTGTAAGTCTCATGAGGACACAGTGACTGTGATGGACCTCTTTTGCACACTGACGAGATGGCTGAAAGGGACCTATACACCTAGTTCAATCACCTCTAGAACAACAGACAATGGGGCCAAGCAGAGCTTTCCATTGGGCAAAATGACATCCAGAAGTGTTTCCCAAGAAGTGTCAAATCGAGAAGCAAATGAAGGTTTGAGTATCGGTAATCAATGAGCCACAATCGTGAGTTAAACGAAGATCAGGGTTTGCTGTTCTGGTTGGATTAAGCGGTCATTTCTTAGAGGAGATGAAGTAGATAGTACGAAAGTGCAGAATTGTGGAGGACTGTGTTGTCAGCAAATGCTTAGAAAAAATTAGAACTTTCCTTAGACAATACATTACTGTAAAACTTTGTAGGCTAATAAAGACACTGTAGCCGATGTTACTAGATGGGCAATAGGTTCCAGTATGCGATATTAAAGGGGGCCTAAAGATCAATTTGACTCAGAGCGCAGAGCAAAACCGACGAGTATTTGAGTGCGAATGATACTTAAAGCTCCAAGTGTGAGTTCCACGACTAACGTGAATCTTTAGTCTTGCGTTCTCCTGATTAGGACTAAAGGGTGCGTTATGCTGCCTGACCGCGCGAGAGGTGGTATTCCAAACCATGTAAAGACAAAGTTTCGCGCACAGCCGGAATCCGGTTTAGAATTTTGTTCAAGTACCACTTTTGTTGTTTGACTTCGAATGTTTTCTTGATCAAAATTGTCAAACTGCTTCCGTTTTCCAGCAAACATTTTTCATTTTTATTTGTGTCCCATTTGAGTTGCATCATTTACCTAGCATTTGCTAATATTGTGCCCCTTTATTTATTCCCTCTTGTCCTTGGATTATTTTTTGCGTTTTACGTTTCCTGATTTGAACTGCTCTGCCTTTTATGAGCACCGAACTGCGATCCCATCTGGCAGCATGATACTGTCCCTTAGGCAACAATTACACGTACTATTAACTGAAAGTACACCCGGATTAGGTCAGCAGGATTTTCTGGTAACCCGAGGAATTCTAAGACACTGTAGCCTTAGAAGCCGCCAAACGCCGGTGTCGTTGTTTTTACTCCTTTCAATGGGAAACTATTGCTATGGATGACTACGCTCGACGAGAAGAATTATTTCTATTACGGATATCACATACCGGTTTTGCAGGTTTGTATAGTCGTCCTTTGAATAGGGTCGGACCTTCTTCTAAAAACCTTGTGCGATGCCTCAAAATCTTACAGGTTTTATTTAGATCTGCTTGCGAGGTCAACAAATTTGCTATCTCATTGCAACTTCCGAGATGAGCCACCGTTTTGGCATTCCTTGGTTCCCAAGTGATTGTTTGTATCAGACAGCAGGCGAAAACGCGATGATTCTGATCAGCATCCTGGGAATTAGAGAAAGCTATATATTTGAGAATTAGTTAGGTTTTTACTCTGCCAATACTCTAAGCGGGTTAACTGCAAGCTGAAGAACAAGGGAGTACTAACAAAAATACAGATTCTGAACATTTTGTGCCAGTTTGTTTGCTGACATTTCGACTTGCCTATTCATGGGAATAACTGTGGTGGACAGAACGGTGTGAAGAGACTCCTGGTGGCATATCTGCCTTGTTTAACAGATATATGAACGTCGTGTTTATCGTTTTCGGAACAAGCGCATTGGTCATGCAGTTCATAGGCAAAGAAAAGCTTCAGATGTCGCAAAACTCCCATGTTGGAAACAAGAAGAAACAAGGAGCCATTTTCCTTTAAAAGAGCTCGACAAAACCCTCTTAAAAGCACATTTTCTGACCCTATAGGAGTATTTTTGATTTGCAAGAACAATATTGCGAGCTCACAAAACCTTGGCTTCGAATGTAAAAGCATGGTAAACTCATATTTTTGCCTCAGAAAACATGTGCCACACGTCGTTGTCTACAAGACGAGATTTCTCATACTACTTACAGTCCGCATCAACGTTTTCTCAGTCACGGAATCCCCGGCGAATATGCCTCATAGTTTCATACATCAAGGTAGTATCTTCTTTCTATTCAGTGAATTATCCATTCTAAGAGTTTAACTTCTTTACCCGGACCAAAATTGTCCACCTCACGAGGGCAGGCGATGGTAAGCCCCGAAAGAGGTGAAGCACCCTAAAGAGTAATTCCACTGTCAATATACACTGGTAGTTAGCCACCACAGTACTTGCAATATTTCCCATGCACTACTTCACATCAGTTAAAAATACTGCATTAGACTCCGTTCCCTCGCAGTCCGCTTAAGCTGCCAAATTGTTTTAAATCCTGGTGTTGGACTTAGCGAAAGCCAATAAAGAAAACATATTCGGTTACCTGACGTTTACTTGCAAATTCACGTCTCATAAGGTAGGGGTGTAAGGAAAAAAAGCCCTTCACCGCGGAGTTGTTTATTAGCGCCAACTAAACAGTTACAGCCTATTGGACAGGAAAGTCTCTCTCATTTGCAAGTTGTTTAAAAAAAACTGATTATCCGTCTTCTTCTTGAACGCCTCTTCTTGAACCTTCCTGGATATTCATTGATAATCACGCAATTGTGAACAAAAACTGCAAAGCAGTTCCACACATTCCGTAATAAATCCCACCTTCCATTAGATCAAGGCGGGGTTACGAGAAAAAACACATACTACTCGCATGCCTCATCAGTAGTGTCCACCATTACAGGGGTAGCTTATCACTCATCACAAACATTTTGAGGCGGTCATTAACGAAAACCACTTTGCCACTTATTCCACAGACTTTTGGGCTCATATATCTCTTCATATTTTACCGAAGCACCTGAGTTCGAACTACGTTTGCACACCTTTGTATTCGCAGTAAATGCGTCCATTTCGCATTGGTCTGCTGCCCTGACTTTGATTTATTCATTTGATGCCACTCTGCAATCGATCTGAAACAAACGAAATGGACTAGCTTCTGTTGTTTGCATCGGAACTCATCCGTACATGTTGCTTTGGAGGGCTAAATACCTGATAATGGTGCCTAATAATCGTTCTTTCTATCTCGAGTGTAGCGGATACTGTATCTGGGAGGGGGCTTACGCTAAAACTTCGGGGGAGTAATCCTAACATTAGTGGTGTGGCACGTACGGTAATCATGACGAAATCACATTGCCACACACGTACAGCTTTAAACATATTCGCTACAGAAATTTAAAAAAAACAGAAGTGGTCTAGACAAAACAGGACAAAATCAAACAATTCAGGTGCACAGTTCTCCTACAATTGTGTCTGCCTTTATACTAAAACTGCACGGAATCTTATGTAGAGAGTTTTGTCAAAGACGAGTTTTGACTTACAGCGAGTGTACAACAGCCAATGTTGACGTTCTGAGTGGCTGCCCGTAATGTATTGTGATGAAAAATGTCTTCATCCGGTTTAAGACGACAGAATGCGTAAGAAATGGTTAACACATTTTGCTATGTTGTCGTTAGTTTTTTCTGATGTTCAACTAAGAGGAAGCAATGCGGTTTTCCAAATGCTTGTTTGATTAATCAACCATGGGTATTTTCTACCAGAGTTTCTTAGGCCCACGATATCCTTAGCTTCATTTGATCTCTTGTCTGAAGCACCCCAATCTTGTCATGAAATAATACTTACTAATATTAAAGCTTTACGCACCGCATATCAAGGCTCTATGCTGATTCCTATATTGAAAATTGGCATTTCCAAATTGAAACCCGTACACGCAGCTAGGTTTGAAGCATTACGCCTACCAAAAGTTCACATTAGGTCAAAGCAAATGGATATTAGACGAACAAGCCCACGTGGTTGTGGCAAACAAGACGCATGATAACAGGCTGAAATAACGGCACACGTTTAGGATAGAACAAGGAGTTCAAACGATGACAGTGCCAAATATACGCACTGCTGATGGGCCCTTATAAGAGCAAAACTCGATTTCGCTGCTTCCTGCTCAATTGTGAACAAGCGAATACATTTTTCTTCCTAAAGAACCGTAAATCCGTTGATGGAGGTTATTTTTGAGATGGGTCATGCAGTGGTTAGATGAAACGGTGAGCAAAATGGCATTCATTTGACAACATTGGAATCCTGAAACATTAATTTACTGTGCTGGTTGTAGCTCATTTGAGGAGTGCCCGAATGAATGCTTAAACTGTGAAGTTATTTCATAGAACCATGACTGTCTACTGCGATTTCTGCAAACCAACATGAAACAGGTGCTTGTATTTATATAGGGAAAGACAAACTGCGCCTTTTCACAGCTTATTCATTAACAGAGTGACACCTAAATGCATCCAGTCATGGGTAGCATGCAAGCCTTCCTGGTGCATGCATGGCAAAATTTGGAGTTTTATCGAGTTGGGTGCGTGAAAATAACGAAGATAAAATAGTTGAGCTGAACAAACTGAGTAATTTTACTTGGACCACTATATATGTCAAGTGATCCCTACCCTTTTGAAAGAACACTTCAAAATACCAACAAATCACTCACCATAATCAGGACTATTTCGACAGTTAGTTGAAAAGTTAGAGATGCCATAGTTTTGCAATTATGCCAGTGAGTAGTTAAACTGTCTTGCAGATAAGCTGAAAACAGTTAAAACTAGCTTCAGATTAAGGCGACTACCAACCAGTTTAGAATGCACCAGTGCTTTTCATGAATGACACACGTCTTGAAAATCAGTCACGAGAAAAACAACAGGCGCCTTCTGAGATATTGGATTAGAATTTCACAAACAATTTAGCTTTCAGACAACCATCATTTGTATTTGCTTGGTTGTATTTCACATCATAGGTTTGAAGAGATTAGAAGTCACAATGTTTTGATCGCCGGACAAGGTGCTTGTCCTCAAGTGTTATGTAAGAAATTTTGTTTTGTTTGGTACATTTGTATTTTGCCCTGAAGCGATTTTTGTTTTCTAAGAGAGAGCAGGCTTTGAGTTTTGAAGCCTTGGGGGTGGAACACTCCATTAGAAGGTTATACAGACCGTCGTAATTCTTGAGAGACTCAACATACTTTACACGCAAAGAGGAACAATTCTGAATATGTTATTGCTTAGGCAGCTCACTGTTTTAGGGTGACTAATATTCATCAGGTTTACATACATCTTCGGTTATGAAAATCAATGGACACCCAAAGTAGCAAATCCTTAGATTCGAACTGCGCAGCCGATAAGCAGGAGATCGTACCCGTCAACGAATAGTGAAGGTGGCTGTGGATAACCTGACGTTTTTGGATAAATCACTTGGTAAATGATGCCGTTCGTAGGCAGTGTCGTCTCCTGTATCACGTATCAGTGACATATCAATTAGAATTTTTCGGAATTTCTACTTAAGCGAGACTTTCTGAAGTTTAAGCAACCACCTCCAGTTTGTTCACACGGACAGTTATTTTGCAGAATTTGAAACAAAATACCACAATTCTGGAGAATTTCGTAGATAACTTTTCGGTCAAACAACTCACCTTACTTATCCTCTCAACCACATCCCAAGTTGCTCAGGTTAGCAGCTGAGGTGTTCTTACTCACTCTGTCTGGTCTTTTGTTCATATCAACTAGATATTCTCTAAACTAACTAATCCCAGTCGATGAGTGTTTTGCGACACGAATTACTAGCCGGCAGTCAATAATTAAATGTTGGGTTTCCTTTTTCTCTTGCTACATTTCTAGCGCAGTGTTGGTATAGCTACATTATATCTCCTCCAATTCGCTGTGGCATATTGTACATGCAAACGCTTTAGCAATTCTTAATTCATATGGGAGGAAGAATATACATTCTTCTTTATGGCGGTTTGTGGTATTATTTGAAAATTTTCTTACTGTAAATACCCCGGGAGAATGTGCATGTGGAGCAGCTTTGCATCAAATATCACATGCTTTGGCGACAAACAAATTCCAAAACAGGTATTTAAGACATTAGAATCACTTGTCGTAAGCCTTCGTTTCACGTTGCTTCGCGTAAATCTTATGCGATCTACTCTAAATTTTAGAGTGAATCATGATAGGAAAAAATAGGTACGTACTCAACTTGGTTATGCTATTTTAGTTGCAAGTAATATGACTGCAGGTGTAGATGTACCATTATCACGGAGCGATGATGAAGTGGTACACATGAGCTGGATAGCTGATGCAACTGCTTCCAAAACAGGATCAGTAAAACCCAATGAAATTTTTTAAATTCAGACATGCTGAATAATGCTCATCCGGGGTTCCACGATCTGTGAGCCAGTTCACCTTACTATGCTATAAATATCACTGGCCTGACTATTGCCACTACGCTGGTTTTCTCAAATTTCTGTAGTATATTTAAAAACACCATTTTTTCAGACCACCAAATTTAACGCATACGTTTCGTAAGGTGGGGAACATATCTCAAGCCTGATACGGCATTGCTCCAGAATCCATGTACATTCGGTTTAATTTGGATTGTCAAAATAAACATGAGAAACATTGTTTTGTAGTTTTTTTCTAAAAGTGGACAGTTGATTTAGAACTGTTTCCCCAAAACTGCGCTTCATTTTAGGTGCTACCACTTTGTACGCGGCTAGAGATTAAGCAAACGTACAACAATCTTAGCCGAAACCTTGCATTGCAACATGTTATGTTTTGAGTTTAGTGGCACTAATCCTGCAACCCGGTGGAACATTTGTGATTGATTCCATGGTACAATCTTTGCAACCATTGTAGTTGTTGGCATACTAACCGCCTAAACGAGCGTTTCCATACGGACTGACTTGTATTTAAACCTAAATGGAACTTGCTTATCTACCAGCAACTGTTCTACAGCAGCGCAGAAATTCAATGCGGTTTGGAGGTTATTCATTTTGTTGTTCGGAAATTGAGTACGTTGCACGAATTAATTATCTGCGAAGTGTAACAAGAGTTGAGAGCGCAGAACATTTGCCGCTGTATTAGCGGTGATGTAAGTTGTAGACTACGTCTTCATGACGGGACCTCGATTGATGGTAATCGGGTGGGATCGACGATGAAGAAATGCTAATTAGAGCAATTATGCTGCATTATGTACATTTGTTATTTAGGCCACGCTCGCCAGCATAACGTGGTAAAATCCCAGGCGGTTCCTGGTCCTTCGAACTGATCAACGCTACGTTTAAGTGGTCAGCCAGTGAAGATAGACACTGTTATGACGTCCAATTTGGCGTAAAAATAGTCAGAAAAGAGTGAGATAAGAGGGAAAAGAAGTCTGGGCTGCTGTGTCTGAACTCAAAACTGGACCCATTCTATACTGAATCGGAACCTAAGCAGCCCAGTAATCATCGCACTATTCACTGAAACGATAAACTGTCTCAGGTCAACTACTCTCTACTTTGTTAACACAGTAGCCGCGTCCCTGAAGTCGGCACGCCCTGCTTTAAAAGGTGTCTGTGATTGATCCAGTAACATGAGGGTTGAGGTAGTCTTCCTCTTTTCTCGGTGGTCCATTAACATTATAGGTTTTTGAAAAATAGCGGGCGCGGTTTGGGCTGCCAGATTAAGAATTCTCTTTTAGGTCTAGTACACACACGATGACAGTGACTAGCAGAGTTTGCAAACTGATGGGATTGTTTAAAGCTTAACGAGGCCTTCACTCTTTACTACCAGAGACAGCAGAGTTGAGCAAGACTCTATTGAATTGGCATTAAAGGAACAAAAATATGTGCGAGAAGATTTGAGGCCAACGAGCAAACTGCTATTTGACGGTGAAAGCGAATGTGATGGAATGAGTGCAGTGTGGTTGACGGCGATGACGTGAAGGTTACCGAAGACGACTCGGGATCAAAAAGGGCAGTAAATATAAGCATTTGGTAAGCCACAATCGGAAATCAAGCGAACGTCGGCACTTACCGAACCGTTCGGCTGTAAGCGGTCGATGCTTAGATGGGTGGGTTAAATTGCTGGTGTTGAGAAAGTGCGAGTTTATGGAGGATAGTGTTGTCAGCATATGCCCAGATACGAATGGGAATGTTCCTCAGACGCAACGATGCTGCAAACCCTCAAAAGATAATGAAGGTGGCCTGGCCGATTTTACCAGATCAGGAACGGATCCCAGTAAGTTATAAAAGTGGATTTGAAAATATACGGTCTAGAGTGCAAATGTAAAGCAAATATGAAGAGCAGTTGTGCGCCAGTGACAGTTACACTTCCAGGATTCATAACTCACGGATTCCAGGATTCACGGAATGATACACAGGATCGCGGCTTTCACCCGTACTTCCCGGGTCGGGAAGCTGATGTAAAGATTTCGTCTGCAGTTGTTCTGTTGAAGACCAAAGGGTGTTTCAATGCTGCCTGAATGTGTTTGAGGTGGCATTTCAACCTCAATCAATTCAAGATTTTGTGGAACATGGCAGCCGGAATTCGTTTTAGATTTTGCTCAAGAAACACGATTGATATTCTTAGTCAATATTATCAGCCATGGCTTCTGTTTCTCCGCAGTCATTTTATCATTTTTATGGGCTTCTGTTTTGGCTGCATAATTTGTTTATCATTTGGAGAATATTTTACCCTTCTATTTAATCCCCCAATCCTCCTTTATTATTTTGTTCGGATTTTGATTTTTTTTGTCTTGAACTGATCTACCTTCCTTAACCATCTAATTGCGGCCTCATCTGGCAACATGTCGATCTTCCTAAGGAAGCAATTCCACGTATTAACAATTGAAAGTACACCCGGAATTAGCTATCAAGATTTCAGGAAACACAAAGGACTCTATTACGCTGTAGCCGTGGACACCACTCAAAGCAGGTGTTCGTGGACCGACTGCTATCAAACAAAAACTATTTCCATGACCCGCTGCACTCCACGTGAGTCAATATCGTATAACAGGTACAGGTTTGCCCGTTTAGGCGTAAATAATTCGTCAAAACTACCTCATGAACATTTTCGCTTTCATGGAGTTTTTGTCTTGATATGCCCGCGACGTCTGTTCCAAGGAATGGCTCGTATTCTATGAAGGTAGCTAACTTGCGACGCCGAATTTCTTTCTGAGGGAAATACTGTGCGCCATATCTAAGTGTTTTATTACTTTTCCACAGAGACACGACCAAGCTTCGGGGAGTGAAGTAAGAAAAGCAGGGGAAAATAATCTTCGACTTCGTTTCCTCCATGAACTATCTTATCGATTTTGACTTTGTGCAGAAGTTGCCAGTTGGCCAGCCGGCTTGAAAATGTCTTTCGCCAGGAATCCCAGGTCACTAGAAAGTGGCACTGACCGCAGCAGTCAGAAGCATTATAGATTTAGAGCAGTCCGGCTGGTGACCGCTTCTCGTGAATCAAAAGCTGGCACTTGATTATGCTCGGTGATTGACCATAAACATGATTCCACGTGGCCGCTCATTGTGAGGAAATCTTCTCCAAGAACTCATGACCCAGAAGGCCACAATATAATTGGTCCTTTATGAAAACGGTGCGTGTGTTGGAATCTACTGTTTTAAAGAGTAAGCTTTCTTGAAAAAGTCCAGATAGCGCGCTTCAGTTAGAACTGTGTGTCTGAGTCGTTCACCAACTCATGCAAGAGACAAGGTCCGTATCTTCTACCATGCACAAGGGAACCATGATGAAATAATGAAAGGCGAATCAATTCTTATTGTTCGGACACGTAGGTGGATTTGTAGACAGCGTAAAAAAATTGCAAGCAATGCCGATGTATTTGGGACCCCAGTGTATGCATCAAATTTGAGCAGGGCTTGAGCTTGCGTGCGTGCATGCGACAATCTGTTGTCAACAAAGTGTGCACGTAGTCCGCTTAAAATATACTCTAAAATTTCGAGCAAAAGCATTCGGGGCCACATCATTTCAACTCCGTGACCCCCCGTTTCTAGGTGATTGTTTGCACCAGACCACAAGCGGTAGCTCAGTGATTTTGAGCACAGAAATCCATCGCTTTGAAAACTGTTTAGGATTCACTTTGCATTAACTCTGCGCAGGGCAACAACAAGCCGGACAACGGGAAAATACCAACAAATATTCCAGGTTTTCAATATCTTCCTCCAGTTTGTTGACTGATATTTTGACGTACCTGCTCATGGGAAGAAAGATGATAGAATGTGCAAGGTGGAGAGTTACCGGGCGAAATATCCGCTTACTGGTTTCGGAAATATACACATGAGTCGTGCAGTTCAAAGCCAAGGTAATTTCCACAAGGCATTTTGTTAGAAGAATAGGTGGATACATTTCAGATAAAGCAAGATTCCCGGATCGGAAACAGGAAGACGGAGGATCCAGGGACTGCATATGTTCTATTAGAGGGCTCGGCAAAACCTTCTTAGAGGCGATTCTGTTCAACCACATGGGACTATACGTCCTACGTTTCAATGTTATATGGTATTTTAATAAGTTTATGTATGATAACAGAGCTTGTGAACAACAATATGGTTAAGAACATCTGAGCACATTTCCTTTATTTCCTTTCCTTTCACGAAGTATCATGTTCAAATTGAAAAGTCTGTCTTAACACATGACCTAATCATAGGTTCTTCACGGCAATTATACTGTAAACTCACACGATTGCAATCACAATTTCCTTCCAAATTGATCATGTGCCAAATAAATTACGATGCCATCCAAGACAAAAGAAGACAATATCTGAAAAATGACAAGCGCACACTTCCCACAGAATTGTCTTCCTTCACACGAAATCTGCGTGAAATATCGCATAGTGGGATTTCTTGATCCAAAGCTGTCACCTCGTTGTGATGGTCAGGCTTCTATGCTGCAATGATCCAGCGGGCTATGCTGGCTGGAACTCAGTTCCTAAAGGTTCAACCATGCCAGGAAAGCCAGCGGGGAGCAGCCCGACAAAGAACAGCGAGTCCCCGTACTGCGAGTACTCGTATTACGAGGCGGTCTGGAGGTAAAGTCGTACTGTACACTGCGATAGGAGTGTGAAGGCAGTAAGGTGTTTCCCCCAGGTGACCAGAATGCCCATATGTATGGAGGCAGCAAAGCTGCCTTCCCCCGAGGAAGGACGGGTTAGAAAGGGTCAACCCCAAAAAACCGCACACTCTGATCACCCAACGGTTGACCGTGACCGCCAGCGCATTATTCAATACGGTCGAAATACTTTTAAAATCAGAGTCTTATACTGCTCAAAAGGCACCTGCTGTGTGCAGATATACTAGGAGTGAGACAGTAATGCCTGCGCCCTCGGGCCAGGCCGACCCCCTACAGCCAAGTGGGTCAGACTACTGAGTCATTGGCTCCGGAAAGGGTCCCCTAAGAAAACCCTGACAACCGCGGTCCAGACTCTTGAGTCAGAGACTAGGGGCAAGTTCCCCGAACAAAACCCTACATCCTCCCACTGCATTGTGGGTCAGACTTTTGAGTCAACGGCTCAAAGTGGACTACCTCAACCAAACCCTAATCTTCGGCCTGGACGACCAGGAAGTATCATTTGTCGTTGCAGCTCTTCGCTCGCCGGCCTTCTTCCCCACTCCCTCCCAACCAGTCGTACAATGCAGCGCAATCAACCCATCTGCCAATCCCCTAGACACCACCCTGTGTCTAAACCTTCGCCCAGAAAAATAAACCAAAATAATCACATACTCACTCAAAAGATCTGATCCACGTTGCAGCCTTCAATGTCCATGTCAAATTGGGCAGCAGACATCCCTTGCTGAAACCTTACTTTCCCTCTCTATCGATGTATGTTGTGTCTCCGAAACAAGCATACAAGACCCCACTTCGGTCATGCTCCTCAAGCCGCTCAAGACGAGCCCAGATGTACCACATTTCTTATCTTTGGGCATCCGGTGTTCCTGACGCAATGGCTCGTGTTGTCCAGGGTGTGGAAGTTTCACTCAGCCCCAAGGCTGAAAGTACCTAGCTGGACTGGATCCCAGTAAACAGTCGCCTTTTCGCTGTACAATTGTCTGGTTCAATTAAGCTTAACGCAGGTTGACGTGATGAACGGTGTTCGTTTGTCGTATCAGCATACGCTTCAACAGATAACAGTTATGAGACTAAGAAGGACGAGTTTCATCAGGATCTGTCATGACTGCCTCGGTCAGCAAGAAGGACGGATATAGTAATCCTGGTGGGTGATATGAATGCCCAAGTTGGACGACTAATTGCGGAAGAAGCGCGGTTAGGTGGTGGATTTGGAGTCGATGCGGAGCGTACGGATAATGGGGAGCGGCTCCTTCAGTTGTGTGCAGATAATCGTGTGTTCCTGGTCACTACGAACTTCAAACACAAACTTTCACACCGAGTTACTTGGAGACCACCTACCACAAGATAGTCGTGGACTAAATTGGACCATGTGGCTATCAGTTACCGATGGAGAGCCTCAGTTAGGGATTGTCGTTCCTTCTGGGGTACGCAACTTGACTGTGATCACGCCATCGTGCAGGCCCGCCTAGCACTTTGCTTTCCGCCGGCACTCGCGTGCCGAAACAGAGCAGCTCCATTCATTAACTCCGACAAATTTCAGTATCTGAAATTATTGAGCTGATCTGGCCAGAAAGTTACTGGAAACGCACAGTGGTGTGGATGACGAAGATTGCTTGGAGGATGAATGGAGGCGAGGTATAGAAACAATGCTCTCAGCTTTCAGAACTGTTTATCCAGGCCATCTGACTCTAATAAATGAACACTGGATATCTTCGAGATCACCAGATCTTATTGATGCCAGAAAGACCATACTAACAACTAGCGACTATGATGGCGCGCGCAGGTCCCTCAAACACCGGGTAATCAGGAGCTTGAAGAATGACAGAGAACGCTGGAGGATTTCGAAGGCCCAGGGAGTGGAGAAGGTTTTTGCTGCAGGCAACAGCCGCGTCCTGTTTCAACTGGTGCGATCAACGGGTCAAAAGAAGGCATATGTCAATGAGATACCATGCGAAAAAGACGGAACAGCAATTCACTCTCTCAATCGCCATCTTGAGCGGTGGGCTGAGCACTTCCAAGAACAGTTCACCTGGTCTCCTTCAACACAACCGCTGAAAGAATCAAGCGGGCCCGAATGGAACATTGACACCAGCCCACCATCAACAACAGAAACCCAGCGTGAGATATCAATCCTGAAGCGCGACAAGGCACCTGGCCCAGACAGTCTATACCCCGCGCTCTCCAAAGAAGGTCGCGAGGTCCTGGTGAACAGTGTGACAACCATACTGTAGAAGATTTGGAATGAAAACAGAATACCAGCCTAATGAAGCGTCTCGGCCGTCATCCCAGTTTTTAAAAAGGGAGCAAGAACCTCATGTGAAAACCATCGTGATATTAGCCTGGTATCCGTCGATTCTAAGGTGCGCTCTGGCATTATTTTGCGTAGGTTGATGGATTATCGGAAGAGACATATTCGTGAGAATCAAGCTGGGTTTCGCCCTGGTCGAGGATGCGTCAACCATATTTCCACCTTGCGACAAATTCTTGAACAACGCCACGCCTTCAGACGTCTCACGTTGGTCGTTTACCTTGATTTGAAAGCTGTTTTTGATTCTGTCGACCGCTAGAACTTTGGCACTGACTGGCGATCACAGGTGTCCCTTTCAAATTTCCATCCCTCATGAGGGCACTGTATGCGAACTCCTGTGGGCGCGTACGAGCATACGGGAAGCTCTAGCCTGAGTTCACCATTTCCAGTGGAGTAAGACAAGGCTGTCCTCTTTCCCCTTTCCTCTTTAACTTTGTTATTGATATTCTGCTTGAAATTTCTCTGCCTGCCTCCGAAATTTCGGGAGTCGAAATGCTTCCGGGACGTTCCCTCACAGACATTGGAGTATGCAGAAGATATTGCTCACCTTGGTTCAGATCCTTCCCAAATGCAAACGGTTCTAACTAACCTAAATAACTCTGCCGCACGGTTTGGCATGCACTTCACACCTGCAAAATGTAAAGTGCTGCTACAAGTGGTGGTGCGATCCGCACCTCATGCTGGCAAGTGGGCGAATCGACTTGGTAGATAAATTCGCTTACCTGGGCAGCTGTATAATTTCCGGTGGACTGGCTGAAGATGAGATTATTTCTCGACTCGGAAAGGCCAGGGTAGCTTTTGCCAACAACTCCGACACCTATGGCGCCGACGTGACGTCAGTTTGTCTGCCAAGGGAAGAGTTCACACTGCTTTATGGATCAGAAACGTAGCCTCTACGTGCAGAGGACATACGGAAGATGTCAGTGTTTGACCATCGGTGTCTCCGAAGTATTGGTCAGGTCCGGTGGGAACAGCGGATTAGTAATGCTGAGGGACTCCAGATGGTCTTAGCAAAAAGGAACTCTCCCGCGATAGATGAATTACTCACGCTTCATAGGCTGCGCTGGTTAGGACGTACTCTGCTTGGCAAAAGACCGCCTGCGTCGCAGAGCTCTTTTTGCCCAGCCTTGTACTGAGTGGAAGCGACCGAGTGGTAGACAGTGTATGACCTGGCAACGAAGTACGAAAACGCTAACCAGTAGACTTAGTCGGGTGGGCAACTGCCGCCTCCCTGGATGGGGACCCAGGGACTCAAGTCACCAGTGGTTAATGATATTGGCAGAAGTGGCCCAATCGCGCAGTCAGTGGTACTCGTGCATCAAAGCTATCGCCTTCAATGCGTAGCTACCCAATTTCCGAATAAACTGAACATACCTTCGCCTCCAAGGCTTGGTTGTACTTTCCACATTCCCGTTTTCCGGTGATCGGTACTGTAGCATCTGGAACCGATGTGCTTATGGTACACGGTTTATAGCTGATTAACTGAATTGAATTGAATTGATAGTGGTATTTATTATGGCCGTATTTATACTCTCGATGAGCCATTTTGCCGGGTGCACTTCTTCACGAGGTAAGGGGGTGCACGCCATGTTTGAGTGCGGCCGAGTTACCTCCAAACATTTTATGGAGATTTTACCAAAATATAATATATTACCAGTTTTCAACAGAAGACTTGTGAAGAGTGCTACTTATGACCACCGCCCAACTGTGCGTGTGAACTACGAGATGAATGGGACCGAACATTCAAAAATCCGAAAAAATATGCTTTCTTGATGTAACACCACTTGCTCTGGTATTTGCTGTGGCACAACCCACAAATTATTCGTGTTTTGAATATTGTTACTTGTGTAGTTTTATGGAAATTCGACGGTTGATGGGTATTCCAGGGCACCCCCAGGTAGTTGTAGAATGTTGCGTGATGTGTAAAATTCACAGACATATCACTGTCGCCTGAGGGTCATGACATTGTCGCGAGAATAATCGCGCCGAGATAGGGTAGGAATTTTCAAACTAAATTGACATGAGGTTAATTGCTAAAGGAAGATTGATGTGGATATGAAATATAACCAGAATGTGAACCATGTTTAGCAAATGCATTGTTCATTAAACAGCGCTCCAAATTCGATGACAGAGCTCAATGCGGAAAGCTTTACATAATTGAAACTAGTTTTAGGGGACAGTAACCAACAACTAAAAATATTCCTTTAGAACCAGGTAATAATTCGCCAGTTCGTTTCATGAACATCATTCTTCCTGAAAATGAATCGCAAAAACAACAAAAAACTTCTTTCGAGATATTAGATTAACATTCCACAAACACGGTAAGTTTTGCGCAACCTTGTTTTGTGTTTTTGAATTTCACGGTAGAGGTATGAAATGTTTGCAGCCTAGACTTGTTTTGATCGTACGCAACAGGCTTGTTCCCAGGTGTTAAGTAAGAATGCTCGTTTTGTTGGGCTCATTTGTATATTACGCTGAAGCGACTCTTGTACTCTAGGAGAGATTGTTTTGGAGGCTAAAGGTCTGGATTTGGTTTGGTGACAGAAAGCAAGAGTGTTTTCGTGCCAGGAGATTATACAGACCTTCTTGCTTTTTAGAGAGGGGTAACCCACTGTACGCACAATCGCGGCTTATTTTGAATTCATGATTGCTTAGGCAGCCTAATGTTTTATGATAGCCAATATTCTTGGAGTGTACAAACATCATCGGTTATGTCGATCACAGGTCACCCTAAGTATCAAATCCTTAGATTCGAACTGCGTAGTTGTTAAGTGGGAATTAGATTGGGCATACTATATACACAATAATGAAGTGCGTAGTCGTGGGACACAATTCAGAATATTCGTGCCTTTTCCACCTAGGTGCACCTAGAAGATTAGGCTGATACACTGTAGTTCCGTTTTCTTGTAATAATGATTCAACGGTTTGTTTCAGGTTCCAAATAGCTGGCACCGGGGTACTATTGACCGGTTAACCGTGATCGAACTTCTGGACGCCCGCGCATATTAGAGTGGCTAACGGCAGTTTGCGCTTGGTGCTGCATTCGAACCCGTTGTAGACACAAGGGAATATGGTCAGCTTGTAATCATGCATATCCCTGTTTCAAGGCGTCAGTCGATCCGGAATCGGTGATGCAGTGATGTGCATCCGTAAGCGTTTCTCGTGTACTGCCGCACCATCGGAGTTAGTTCATCTACTTCAGGTTTCCTCTCGATATATCTCAATGCTTATATATGAAAAGTGTGCCCATTAAAAATCCTCAAAGTGGTATTGGATAATCCTACTGGTAATCATTCGGTTAGCAATGTTAGTCGTAGAATGAAAATGCTGAAATCGAAACAAACTTACCTCTGTTGCTGTCGGTTGATAGCCAGCCGATCCAAGGACTCGGAAATGCGGTCAAACTTTGTCAATTTTGTTCGCAAGTTAAACAATTTTAATTGAATAGGGTTTCATAAAGGAGAATAAATCCTTCATGAATGGATCCTTCGTGTCGAACTGATTCAGTACGCAGTGTCTCAAAACGTTTCACAGCATGGATAGATTTGAATAGCTTACATAGTCCGCCTTCTGTCATTTCTACTGATGGTTAGGTTCCATCATAATCTAACCAACCTAGAGGCTTTCCCGATAATGGAATTTTAGGCTTCACGGTTTATGGCTCCTTTATTCAAGTGGCCTTGCAAAAGTTTGGTTCCGAGGGATGTATCCCGCCAAATTCTTCTCGATTTTTCAGAACGAGTTTTATTTTACGCTGCAAGGGACTAGTCGATTCATTAGCATGTGAGCAATACCTCGTTTGCTGTGCACAGCGCGCCAACTCCAAGGTGAATCTTGGTCTTTCGTAAAGTTCAGTTCCTGTTATTAGAAAAAAACGTGTTTCATGCTTTTAGTATCATTGAACGTCTTTCACATCCATAATTGTGCACGTCATATGGTAAGTTTGGTTTTGTATCGCTGGTTTTTCCAACCAAAACGCTTCTGCGTGTAAGCGGAAGCCTTTTACATGTAGAGAAGGAACCTCAGCGACCCCAGTAACCAGAGAGACCTGTGTTACCCAGCTGATCCAGCGCAAACGAACAGAAAGTAGGGCATGAAGGTGCAACTAATAATGCTACTGAGCGCGTCCGACTCCAATAGTTTATAGGCATTTTGGTGCATTGGATTAATTTCCGATGGTTAAACTCAACCGTTAGAGTAAACCGTTCTTCCCTGGCGGAGTGTTGTACCATTGCTTCAATAAATTTGAAGCCGGGAGCTCGGGATGCTTCCGCCCAAACATTCTGGCATTGTCGGAAGTCTGGAGTTTCCTTACGGCAGTACAGCCGGAACAACAAAATATTTTGTCAGCCGGAGGCGGAGTTGCAGACCCATGTGATATCATCACTTGTTCAGAGAAATGCCTGAGCCTTTTTTGATGCCGCTCGGCTACACCATGTTAGCTGTATTCGGAAGTAGATGGGTGTGCTGCGGACTTGTGCATTACGGATTCTGTACAGCTGGACACAATTTGCTACTATGGTTTGGAGCATTTTATTCGAACATGTACACTTAGCTTTATGTTTCAAGAATGATTAGATGAACCTTCCAAGTGGAATCAGTCCGTAGGAGTCAACTGCTATATTAAGCATAACTTAATGGCAATTTTAATCTAGAACAACTCGCTGTATCTGCTGTTGTAACTTCGGGTAATCTGCTTTCTGCCTACACAAAATGACTCTTGTCGTTTTGTTGTTCAAATGTAATGCTGTACGTTCCGCGTTTATTTGGAGTACAATTTCACATTTTGCACAGTCACTGTCGCGCTCCTCTCAGTCATAGCAGCCATATCGGATACGTTCTTCCGTTTTGCAAAGCGCGTCCTTAATTGCATTTTTGCCACTGTGTTAGTCCTACTTCAAGTGCTAGCGTCCTTATTTGGCCACCAAATATAAACACGTGTGACGGCCCCCGACCAAAGGAGTGTGAGATAATAAGTCTACGCACTGTTCCAGAAGGTAATTCAGATTTTGGAAAGTGAAAAAAGAGAGAAAAAATTAATTAACTCGACATAGTGGGAACTGTGCAACCAGGTGTACAATATAGCGATAATTCAGCATGCAGTTGTTTTCGCCTTTCACGTTTTGTGTTTAGAATTTTAATGATCAATACTGCGACTGTTCATGAGCCAATCAGGTAAGCTTTTTTCAGAATGCTTTGCCCCGTTACACTATAAATAGTGGACAAATTCTTCGTGTTGTTCGTGAAAACACTTTGGTCACAATGAGTCGCAAAGCAGTATTTGGTCTTGCAGTTCTACTGGCAGTTCAAATGATGGTAGCCACACAGGACGGTAAGTGAATCTATAAATCAGAATTGCAAATATTTGTGTGTTCATTTTGTGAATTGTGCATGACACTGGTGAAGAAACGAATTGATTCTCATCACAGAAGTTTTCGGTATGAGATTAGATGTGATCACGTTTATAAGCCAATACATATATGATAACACTACAACTCTGGTAGAAAGGCATCATTAAGATTCCTTTTGCGCAGTAGGATTTTATTAACATATTTATGAATTGAAGTGATCAAACTAGCAAAGCGGACAGACCCCGCTTCTCTTTGGTATGAGGTAAAATGTACTGTAGCATCTTGTTATTTTGTTTGAGAAGAGTAGAATCTTCGACCATGTACTTATAATGATCCACTTTCCTGCAGAAAATCGGAAGATTTAGAGTACATTTCCTTCTAAGGCCGATGTAGCCTAATTGTATGGCAAATACTGCCGATTACCTACCTAAATATTTTGGTTAAATCAATTTCAAAGAGATCTGGTTGTAACAGGATGGCACTTGCGCGCACGAATGCTTTGTATCACTTCAAGTTAAACCGTCTCAAGGCTCGTGACGTAAACGGGTAACCAGAAGATTGCATTTTTGATTATTATTGAGGTTCGTGAAGTTTTCCAAAATCACTTAGTGAAGCAAGGACACGTTATTTGAGATAGCTTCAAACAATAAATGGTGTTTCACCAAAATGGCGGTCAACAGGACTGAGTAGGCAAGAAATATATTTTGCTGTTAATTCGGCGGACAGCATACCACGCTGTGGTACACTTTTAACAGCCGTTAATTTCAAACTGGATTGTCCCCACTTGAAGGGGTGTAGCAAAAGTTTCTGACTGCTGCCACCCAAACAAGCGGTTATGAATAACGGCACACTCGTAGGTAAATCTGTCTGCTATTCCATACTAGAAATCAGGGCGTGGTTATTTCATTAACTATAAGGCGACAGGCACCTAGCAGCACAAATTCGAAGTATGCTGCCAATGATTCTCGTACCTATTATGATTGGGGCAGAAAGCCATTTGTTCAGTGTTCAGCGAGAAATCGCTTGTTTGCCTACATTGGATAATGCAGCAGACCCATGATGTTTTAAGGTAACCGCTGTTATGAAGTAAACACGTTCGGATTTAATATAAAAATATCGATTACCCTGAAAATGGGATGCGTAGGTAGCTGGGATCGATGAAGTAGGGCATGTAATGTATGAGTACTATAAAATTGGTTGTGGTTAACTTGTTTACTCAGAGTATAAATGAGAACCTGTTCGCATAATTGAATGTAAGCCAAGAGGAAACAAAAATTCCCATTATTACAATGCACTCGCTTTTTTAGGCGCGATTCACAACTGTATTTTTGAAAGTGAACCAAATGCAATTCATTATGTTTTGCTAAAAGCTCGTTAGTTTCCCAGGAGATAACTTGGTAGTAGCAGAGTGCCTCATACTTTCGGTGACAGACGGTACTTCAGCAACTAATTTTTTAGTCACTTGAGGAAAAGCAAAATCCTCAAATGAGATTTCCAACAAGACGTTACTAAGTTGTCACTAAACCTGTCTGTTCTACCTTGTTTTGATCGTGAGCCATTTGTCATCCATTTTTATCACATGCATGATGACTCAGTGAATGAACCAGATTGCCATCTAAAGTTGAGCTTGCCATTTTTGTTTGTGCTCAGACACAGTTATTATGAGTACGTTCTCTTTGGCAAATTTGCGCACGCACGTTCGGTTTTGAATACGTTGAATTGATCCTGTGTCGTTTATTTAAAATAGTTTTGTCTGACCCTAACACATATCAGTGATATATTATCCAGAAATTTCCGGGATTTCTACCCAGGCGAGAGTGTCCGCTTTCAAGTCACTACCCGTAACTAACTGCAATTTCGTCACCCAGCCAATTAATTTGCAAGAATTCAAAGAGAATATCACAATTTTAGAGAATTAAGGAGATAATCTTTGGTTCAACGACTCACATTTCTTGTCCATCCCGTTAAAAGTAGCCCAAGTTGGTACCTAACGTGTTATTTATCACTTTTCCTGGCCTTTTGTTGATATCAACCGAGTACATGATGGTGAATGTTTCGCGACATCAATTTTCAATCGTTAATCTATAATTATGTGTTGTATATCCGTTTCTCTCTGGCTACGCTTTCAGCGGAAGGTTAGTATTACTACGCTATTTATCCTCTACTTAGCTGTGGCATAGCGTGCAGACACACACTTCAACAAGACTTATTCCATACAAGGACAGGAAGAATCATACTTCTTTGTGGGGCTTTGCAGTTTTAGTCAAAAAGTTTGCACTGTAAATACCCAGGCGTTTAGAACATCAGTGCTTCTTGTCTGCCGCACTCAGAAATAACTTATACGACAAACTCATGCCATAAATTTTGGAGTGGATTGTGGTAGGAAATAAATAGGTACGAACTCAAGTTGTTTTCCTAATTTCAGTCACACAGATGTGGCAACAATAGGCTTGATACAGCAGTGCACCAGAAACCTTTAGGTTTTGTGCAATTTGGATTTCCAAACTAAACATGAGGAGTATTGTTTTGAGGTTCTCCCAAAAATGAACAGTAAGCTTAGTACTTGGCCTTGAAACTGTCGTTCATTTGGGCTACTACTACACTAGAAGCGGCCGGAGATTAATCAACCATGCAGAAATCCCAGTCAGAAGTCTTCAAATCCGAAGGGTGTTAATGTTGCAGTTTGAACCCGACAGGAATTAGAAGAACACGGAAGTGAAACCCATAACGCCCCCGAATAGCCGTCTGGTGTCTAATAACCAAGTGTAATTAAATGTGAAGAAACGTCCCGATTAATACGTTTAAAACTTGTTTGAAGGGAACCAACAGAAATAGTGATAAAAGCCATGGCAACTATAATTTATTTTGAAGAACAACTTGACTGGTAGATAGCAGAATATCATAGGTGCACACAATTCTTCCGAAAATTGCTTCTCATTTATCACTTTATTAATACTCGGCAGTCTGACAAGAGCCAAGAGACTTTAGTCAAGGTACAATATATGGAACACAATTAGAAAAGGTATTTGGCAAAAAGTGAGGCTTGTAAATAGTATTTGGCTCCACTTGAATTGTATTCAACTATGCGTCTATCAGACAGCCACGGCAGCCACATCTTTATTTTTAGGATGGCCATACAAACAAGTCATTTCGTATACAGTTCGCACCACATACATATTTGTACACGTGAACTTACCACAATTTATTTGGGCTTTAGAGCATAAAAAGCTTCTTAGTTTAGGTAAGTTGGAGTCTGTGATCACTGGTAGCCTGTTGCTTGCCTTTGATTTTGCAGGTAGAATATGATGGTTCAGCTAAACTGAGTGACATTTTGACTTGAAGACCTAGGTTTACATGTTTGAGCTCTTCTCCTATGCCACGCTTGCACTTTAACTATGAAAGGGCAATCACGTTACATTTTGGTTGGTCTTACTTTGGAAATTAGGCCGTCACACTTTGATGGGCGGCTTTTGTTATCACGGTCGAGTTAGGGCACTGGAATTTAATTGTTTGTGAAGTTATAATTTTGGAAAATCTAAAGGTGCACTAATGTGCCTCACAGCTTGAGTTGGAACCAGGATTGCGTGCCCACTTGCACTCTTTTGCGTCTCGTGAACTGACATGCATCCGTAGACAAGGCTTAGCCGTGGACTTCACTGGATCCCTCTGATGAACACTTTTAAGGGGAATGCATACAAAACAAGGCGGTTTGACTGAATTGTTCGCTTTTATTCGAAGAGTGTGATTGATTTCTCGTGGACCTGGCAAGAATATGGGCTACCAATCATCAAACATACTGAAAACTTGTCTCAATGCAGTGCATCTTAGCGCTCTACACCTGTTGAGGAATCCTGCCATGTACACTGATACTTGCTGATTAGTATGTCATCGCGTTTGGAAAGCAACACCAACGAAGTAACACCAAATTGAAGAAAAGCAGTGACGACATGACTGAGGGAAACTAGGTGTCAGGTTTTATTTCGGTACATCCACTGTTGTGGCTTAAAGGAAGGAAAGCGAATTTTACTTCAACCCCAGAGGTGACCGCATCATAAGCAAGAAGGTGCGAGCAGCCATATTGCCTCCGACGGTAATACTCAGGTTAGTGTCACTATGAAGGCAGATTGCTATTATTGGACACAGCATCAACTACGAGGAGGAAGAAGGTGACGGCTGGGGTCACCGTAAACTAAGCGACAACAGAATTCAATAAAATTCGACAACTTAAATCTGTAAGTTCAGTGGTCTCCCAAACTGCAAAGAACGTCACTCATTCACGTGCTTGCAACAGCTAAGCCTTTAGTAAAAATCTGCGTCCGGTTGATATTTTATCGTAATAGCGTGGGACAGGTTGTGAAACGTCCAATTTGTCCTTCGCTATGAGTTGCTGGAGGGATGTAAATATATGGTGAAAATCAGGGACGCACAACACATTTCGGCCACGAAAAGTGCTCTTAAGCAGAGCGCGACATAAGTCTGTTTGAACGGTGGGCCATTTTTGGGATCACGCTTGTGTCTAACTTATAAACCTGCAAAGTTGCATGTTCTGAAGCAACAAAATCAAGCAATCCGAGGAGCCTAGTATTTGCCCACTGGTTAGTTGCCAGAAAACAGCCACATATCAGAATGACTGCAGGTAACTAATCTCCGGCCACCAAGATAGACGGTAAGAAGGACTCCAATTCCATCTGGGCCGGATCCTTACCAGGCCATGTGTGAATTCACTTTTCCGTGAAAGTCGTGGATTTTGGGAACGAATGATGAATGCCTGCACTGTTACGAAAGACATCGCAGGCGTTAAACTGGTGTTTACTTCCCAGCGCAACACCTGCGTACCTATTAGAATATCAACAACCCATCTGGTAGTGAGGTTAAGGAGAGTGGCATGAAACTGTAGCCAAAGGATGGGGTTAGTTCAAAAGTACATGCCTTTTGAGATCCAGAATGCCTAATCACGAGCTTCACACAACCTTGAAACCTCATTCTCGAATTGACGTTTGATCAACAGACGTCGCAGATGTGCGTAAGTCCCTTTGTACTCATTTGACTATAATGGTTATGACCGAGTCACGGTCAACTTTGTGAATATGCTAGCCACCTTAAGCAGTGAATTCGAGCTGAAAAATGATGTCATATGTCTCAAAATGCCCACGTACCAGAAAAAGGGATTTTGGTACTTGTGACATTTCAGTAAGTAATGCCCGTCATTCCAAGTAACGCTCATAAAAACGAAAACATTTAAAGTACCTTATTTTTATCAGGAAGTTGAAGATTCAACGCCGTTAATTTTGAGTAGGCAACCGCTTACCGCAGACATTTCGTAAACAACCCTCTTCTGATGCGGTAGACATTTGTTTAATATAACTGACGTGCCGCGTTCGACACGTGATTGGGTAATAAGAAAATTATCTCGCTAGTGTTCTCGAGAATCCTCCCAGGGACTTCATCTGATCACCTGGTGGGTACGTATTTTCTAGATAATTGATAATTTCATGTGAGCGACAATAAACATTCAAAATAGAAAAATGTAAAAGCAGGACAACCTTAAGGTCAACAGATACTTAGAAAATTGGGAAATAGATATTTTCCAAATTCTAGGGGAACCGAGCGACCCATTCATCCGCAATAACACCGCGTTTTGCTGGTTATTTTTCTCACAGCATGTTATGATGATGACGCAGAATTCCGTTGAAGAAATTTCTATATGTCTGACGAATATCTTGGTTGTCGTAACTCGGTGAGGAAAACCAATATTGTTGTCTTTTGGTTAATCGGAACTTGGGTGTGCGCACCAGTCCGGCTAACTGAAGAGACCTTTCGAATACTCTATCTATCTCAGCAACAAGTCCAAAGACCATCCACGTTACTTGAGCACTTGTGGTGCTTATGGGTATCAAACCTGATCATCCCCCGCTTGGGTTCAGATCTCGGAGACTGGAATTTATGCACTTGAGTTTTGAGTCAAACGTTCTGGCTCCAGCCGTCAAAAGAAGCACCGAAGTAGCGTCGGGGGAAAACCGTTCAGAATATCTGCAACTTGAAGTACAGCCTTTGGAGTAATCAGCAAGTACCTTATTGACGGTCATTACGGCGCTCAAAGACCACCTGGTGATTAAATTTGAGGCATGTATGTTGAGTTGCTTTTCCTTGAAGATACAAACGACTGCTCTACATCAATTATAGTGACATCGTTCAGGAAAAACGTCTGCGCGGCGATGCTGGTAGCAGAGTTCTCGTGTCTCAGGGAGTCAAGAATAGTATATTTTGTGAGAAAAAATTGTGGAATATTGGTTTGAGTGGCGAGTAGCATTGATTTCATTATTGGGGGCTGTTCACTATGTTTCAATCAAAATCTGGTATTTCGTGTTTTCACAAACTTTCGTCAAGTACTACACGGAAAATTCGCCGATAATTGAGGATGATTGGCCACAGGGGGGTTTGCTGAGCTTGCCCAGTTTGTTGTAAACATTTCAACGCTAATCGAAGTAGCACCCTGGTGCGTTGTTTTATAGCACAACGGAGCAGTGCCTTGGGGGGTGCCCCCCTTGGGGGGGGGCAAGCGTCAGGTAGTGGTGTGCGTGTGTTTGTGTACTTTCTTTAAAGGCAGAAGTACTGTGGATTATGATGGCTGACAAAAAGGTTTGCAACCACTGTCTCATTAAAGTTACCCAGAGGTTCAATAATTGAAGAAGAGGCAGAGGATTTCCAAAGTTACAATATTCTGTTACAAATCAGTGGCATAGTGAAAGTTCCAGAATCAGTTTGAACATTCAGATGCCATCATTTGTCCCGGTCTGATAAACCACCTGTCATAGTAGCCAGCTTGTATAAGTTGGTCAAATTTTAAAACCACATTTGGAGCTCAGAGGTAAAAATTATACATGTGTATTTACCGCCGCTCTCATTTTGACTTGGATATCTAGTGAATAGTGAGCGTCTTTATAAAAGTGAAACTGAGACCAGAATTGGTGCAGTCAATACTCAGATTTATTTTTTCGCCTGTCAAAAGGAACTCACATTTATCTGACAAAAAACGAAATAAGTCTGCGTGGTTGTTACTTTTGAAAAATGGGACGTGCTGCAACGGTGCCGATAAACAAAAACATTGGATGGGTGTCATGTAGGTCATAGAGACGTTTTTAGACGTATTTGTGCAGGCATGCGCTTTTGATACGGAAAGTGAATAATATATGAATCACCGCATATGTATCACCGCATTTCAAAACGAGGCTTTGTTTTCTTGCAGCTACAATAGATGAGAACGGTTTGTTCCGTTTCCATTTTTATTCCGTTTTTACTGTGATATTCGTGTAAAACACGCAAATGCGCATGTTGTAGGTGGACGACTTACTGAAATAATTAAGTTTCACACGTATGATGAAGCGGTGACGAAACAGTGACACTTCGGTTGCACAAAACAGTCCTCATGGAATTAAAGTCACTGAATGTTAAGCAAGAGTGTCTTATTCAGAAAATGTCCATAGAAAATAAATTTAGGCCCAAAGAACATTCCATTTGAGACACTGTCCTTTGATTGGAACAAATTTGTGCTGAAAACAATGAAAGATTCCTAAAATGTCCCGAACACCAGAATAGTTATCGGCAAGGCGGAATTTACTTAGCCACCGGGCAATACACAACCACAAACATTAGGTTTGTCGGTGATTTGCGTGCGATGTGGCTACTAGTGCCTGGTTAGATTTATGACTAGCTGGCATTTGGGAAGGATGCAGCGAGGATTATCATTAAGTCACGACATCCGACGCTCACCTTCTTGCCTTGAGGCATGCCCTGCAGGTATTAAGAAAGGAGGTACATGTAGATTGGGGAAAATTGCATTTTAGTGGGTTTTGTATGTGAAATTGCTGCTCCTTTGAGGGCGGGTCAAAGCCTGAATACAAGATGTGAGTTGAAGGATAAGTAATTCAAGAATTTGTAATTTGTAATCTAAGAATGTTGAAACGATTAACCAACAAAAACAAGCTGATGGCGACCTTTCAGCGTGATGCAAACGCTGAGACATTTTGTGTCCTAACTAGCTTTTTGACTATGGTAGTACTAAGACCACAAGAACTGATTCTTATTGCAACCAACAAAACTATGAACAGGTTCACCTCAGCCGTAACTTGAAGTTATCGTAAATGAATTATACGTGTTTGCTGTAGTAATAAATACCCTGTTAAATTTGATGTGCTAAAATCGCTAGGGCGAAACATTTTGCAGTAAACCTGATTAAAGTGTAGCAATACAAATTCAATCATTCGAATAATCCAAGGGTCATCCAGATAAATGCAGCTGGAGCAGTTAGTAGAGAACACTGTGTCAGCGCTGCAACAAACTGCTTGTGAAATATCCGTTGATTCATTGTGTGCAGCACTGTCAGTGAAGTACAGACACACGGATTAAGACATCATTGATTCTTTTCAATAACAGTGAGTTGTAATTCGCACCGGCAAATTCTGTTTGGATAGAAAATTCATTAAACACAATCGACATTCTCACTGTAATCTGACTTGAGCAGTCTGGGAGACATTTTTAATTATCTTGTGCCCGTTCGACGAGTTCTTTTCATCTTGGGACAACGTATCTGGTTGATATATATTACTGTTGAAGGCAGAACGCAGTAAACTCCATTAGTGGTTTGCCAAACCAAACAGACGGCACACAGACAGTGTACGCCAGAAACAAACATTATGACAAAATTGTTCTAATGATGTTGCCTTATCTTTGTCGCACAGTCTTTGACAAAACCTCAATCACAAGTGAGCGTACATAGTATAAGACATCCTATGTCACACTGCACTCGTTTAATTTGGTATCTGATCCCGTGCATTACGTGACTAAATACATCTCATTCAAACTTTGTTAAGAGTGGAACAAAGGTAAGCTGAATCGCTGGGTGAATTGTTTGAATACACAAAGCGTTTATCTGAGAAACTTCCCTATAGAGCTTGAAGCGTCAGCACATATACCTCTCGTATTTTGGTTAAATATATATATCAGCTCAATCAATGTGACACCAACCATCATTGTATAATGGGCAGTTAATTCTGTTTACTGATCACTTTAGTTAGTGGCAGTTTTTACAAATAGATTTTTAGTAACATAAGCTGAACTACTTTATGGCATTCATCACCAGATTTAGGATTGCCGGTTGCGGTCGGTTCACTGGCTTCTATCTTACGATGGCAGGGAAGCATCAGTTGTGTAACTGTTGAAGGATTTATGCTAATCAGCAAATCAAACAGGAAAACACTATATATTGCCTGCATAGTGTGCGCGCAAAACTAAGATTACAAAGTACAATTTTTTGTAATTGCAGAATTTATGGATATCTTCGGGTTGAGTAAGTACGATTAAGCGCAAAATAATGGATTTAAATGACAACGTTTTTCACCTACTTTAAATGGTCTCCACAAGCCCCACAGAAGACGGCTTGAGGAATCGGAGGCTGGTCTGTTTGTGTGGTCTGTTTCAACTTGAGTGAAGACGAGATTTAGTAGTCCTATTTGAAAGCGCTTGATAGGCGACACCCACGAAAATATGCTGGGCATTGTGAAACGTTTGTTTTATCGGTGTTTGGACTTCTAAGTGTAGGTAAACTTAATATCCCAATCTGCTGAAGAGATTCATCTCGGGCCCCACAAACCCTACACTCTGTCCACTACTTTTTTCAGGCAAATCCATTACTTACCGAAAAGGCAATGCTTTTTTGGATGGGTTATATTTGAGCCATGCTTTTGTTTTTGTTTATCTATTTTATTGTTTAATATTTTTGGGAATATTTGTTTACGATTTTTGCTGATGAGATATACGGAAATCATGCTTTATTCAATGTACTATCTCGTTTACAAATAAGTAAAACTGTACTACCGGAGCACTCGGTACATTTATCAGTAAAGAAAAAGCCCCTCAAGGAGGTCAGAGGAATTTATCGAACCTGTCGAAAGAGATTTGGGCGGTAATATATGCCCAAGGGGTGAATAATGAAGATTTCAGGATTGCGAGACATCCCGGTAGATTTGATGATTACTATAAAAGCGCTTTTTGGATTCTGGCCAAAAAACGTGAATACATTCAGTCCATTTTCTTGATATTTAGAGTGACCTGTGATTTGAATGTATTGTTTTGTCTTATAGATTTTATTCGAAAACATATCACGACGAAATTCGTTTAACTCTATAGATGTGCGTGAGCGAAGGCTGCAGACAACAATAGGGTGAGGTGTAGAACACCGACACGAACGCCGGTGGTCTGAGGTTTACGGGTAGTTTTTGACTCTTGAATACCTTACTCAAAGAAACGTGGGATACCAACCTAAGACAAATTCGAGTTTCATGTAGTGGATATCCGCCGCGCGGTTGGGCAAACCGCGACAACTGAGTAGATAAAAATCTACTTTTCATAACTTCCTGCTGAGGAAATATGGCGTAGATAGCGATAAATATATTCTCGTATGCTAGAACACTTCTGCGAATATGGGTTAACAGTGACTTATGTTAGGGTGTCCTATACGTGGATGTCTACTGCAGGGGATATTTTCTCATAGTGTCTGTCACTCCCTAAACCAGGGCAACATAAACTAGATACTTATTGAAACGCATAGGTGCAAGCTTAGTTTATATGTGTTGACAAGTTTTCCTGAATAAGCAGCTAAGTAAAAGCATAAATTCGGACGAAACTCGGTATGTTTCTCTTTGATCAACCTGTGACACATCAGAACTATCTATTCAATCCTGCTGATGGTCGTAACACCCAAAGAAGAATGCTACGTTCTGGACAATTCCGTTTAATATTTTTTCTAGTTAAAGGCTGCGCAGATGATCGTAAGTGCACTTGATTAGATGCCCCTTGTTGCTCGACATGCTTTTTACCCTGTATCGCTGTGATAATTACACACCAATTGAGAACGCACGGCTGCATACGTCATATATGGAGTTCAGCATTGACTTGCATAAAATACCGGCAATAACAAAAAATACCCTCAAGGTACAAGTTGTGTCAAACTCAAACCTGAACTCTGTTGCACAGATTCGGTGCCTTTGGTTTTTAGGCGAAGAGCCTAGTTTACTAAAGTAGTCTAAATCACAATAACAAGACCGCGTTATTACCACAGTAAACCAAAGGAACATCAAACCATTAGGAACGGGAACAACAGAACTGAACTCCAAATGGATTCATCGAGCAAGTCATTTATTTTGTCAATTTGTATTTAAAGGTGATTCCTGCAATGAACAGAGTAAGTACAAACTTCGTAGCTGCAATGCTTTCATGACTTCAAAGTGCACAGGATTGCCGGGATTGTCTAATTCTGCAAGCTGCGTGATAATCTCCACATTAAGTAAAAGAAGAGATAAAGCTGAGTAAGTTTCCACATTATTTTTATTCCAACCTAGCTACGCTGTAGAATTGTGGACATCGAGCATCGTTTGATATTTGGATGATTTGGAATCTGAACGAAGGGCAGAAATAGAGGAAAAAACTTGTGCCTTTTTGAATGGGATCATTCAGACCCGCAGGCTCTGCATTAAATCTCAGAAAACAATTAGATTTATGGGGTGGGATTTTGTACATTAGATGTCTCTGAGTTGTTCATCAAGGAGTTTTTGTGTTCTCTATGCGTCTGAAGCAGACAGTCCAAAACTCAGTCTTGTGTACTATTTACCATATGCAATCTCGAGGCTCTTTGACTTCATATCAGCGAACTCACTGTCAATGGTTCAAAGGATGCTGAGCGCAAAATTGTGAAATATATCCTCGAGAATCTTTCAGTAGGTCTGTTCCTGGCAATGGCCTATAATTTTGTGCAAATAAAGTTATTTTTGGTAATGGTTTGAAAGAAACATAAGTATTTGCCGACTTGTGATGCAGAATCTGAGGCTACTAAGCAAGAAGGTACGTCTTTTAAAGTGCACATATTAAAGTTTTAAACTAATTAAATACCAATATGTAATCAATTTATTTTGATTTGCACTAATCGGTGATGACTATTTTAGCGTACCCGTTTTTGCAGAAAGGTAACTGATTTTATTAGCAAGCAAACAAATTTGTGAAATATTTGCCGCCCAATTAATTAATTTCCAAGACGTTTGTTGACTGCTGTTGTGGGTCATACAGGCTGAAGTCGGTAAATTACTGAGATGATTCCATAGTCAAACGTTCATTGACATATTCCCCCATAATCTGGCTACGTCATCGGAAAGGACCATGTATTCGGGCTTTCCATGTTTGTTAGATCGTTTGTGGTCTGTGTTGCAATCACCCAGGAATGAACGTGCGGTTTACTACTCAAAACCGTACCATTACTGTCCACTTTTCTCCGATCTGTTTTCCGTCCTAGCCGCAAATGGAATGTCGCAGTGTAGGTTCCACGCCATTGTATTCTACAAAGTAATTTTGGAATTGTTCTGCCCTAAATTTGGCCTAATTCTGGAACCACCCTTTGCTTCGATGTAGCTGATAAACAAATAATGGACGGTAAGTTGAGATGTGCAGTTAGATTTATTTTACAACATCTCATGCCAAAGTGGATTGTTTAAAATAAATTCCTGCCATAATAAACATATTGTGTTTTATAGCAGTTAAGATCTACACTACAGGTAAAGAATGTTGTGGTGTGATTGATTAAACGATTATTAACCGAATCAATTTATTGCAATTTTGGCAATATTTTGTTGTGGCAATATTTTGAGGAGTTAAAACCTATTCATATTTGACTCATTGTTGTCAATATTTAATTGATGTATCCCGCATCATTTACTTAATCATTATGAAGTTTTTGTTCTAAATGTTTGCCAGTAAACTGCTTTGTGGAATGCCGAACTTTCATTCCCTTCAAAAAAGCTAATTTCAATAAAGTGTTGCGTTACCTTCCTCTACTACCCGTACACCTATGTTTGTCTGATTACAGGAGGTGCTTGGTTGCACGGTAAGTCTTTAGGAAACAACGACAGCGCTAACAATCAGTTATACAAGCTAATTTGAATAGAGCATTGCAAAACAGTCATCACAACTGGCATCACTTGAGCGTTTCCCAATGATGGACAACTGCGATACAAATTGCCGTCAATAGCGACAGTGCATGCTGTCAGAGACCCAAAAAAACTATGAGAAATTTATTCTCCTGATTTCATAACTTTGTAGCGGTTCCCATATTGATGTGTCGTTTCCGCTATTGGTGTACAGTTCTACCAGAATTCATCTAAATTTTTTATCCTACTTGTTTTTAAAAGGTTTAAAATGCACAACACTTGGTAACTGAAGAATTGAAGTTGAAGGTCCGGGAGCCATAAACGAATTGTCCCAGCTTGGTGTATTTTAACCAATGCAACTGGGAATGGACGAAAGTTCGATGCTTTCTGTGTAACTAGTATGCTATATGCAGGAATGCATTTGTTCATGACTACTCCCAACGCTTTCGAAACGAATGGAGCTGAGTAGTGAGCTCGAGATTTTTACGGTGCAAAAGATATGCTCCTCTTTTCTAAGAGTCGATAAAAGAACGGAGATGATGCATGAATCAGTGCTGAAACCTCCACACTATTCCCAATCACCTTCCATCAACTCCATTGGTCAATACGTAGTAAAAAATTTCATCCTTTTTTTGAAAGATGTACAACGCATATTGGATGGTAAGTGCCAGCGCCAAAGTAATATTTTGGTGAGGTTAAGTGATAAGATCTACGGGTATTGCTAATATCATTCTTTAAGTTTACAGTAAAACTCCCAAAACGATTGAATGACTAAATTTGACAATTCCTGATAATTTTGATTTGTTTTCAAACCGTGTGAGACACGTGTTTTTGTACATGACAGGTTCGCCGCAACTCCGATGTGCTATTTTGCAATGCTAATACAAGACACACTTTTTTGCTTACCAGTGTGGCATGCGTCGTTACACAGTGGTCCGACAGAAAGTGGCTTAAAGGTTGCTGACACAAAACCGTTTATGTTATGGATTCTTCTTTCCAAAAGCTCAAATCACGGTCCTACGCAATTAAGTGTATTGCAGAATACTTAAAATGTATATGCATTGCGGTGAACTTTATGACACTCAAACAAAACGGGAACTACAATTACCCCACTGGATCAAACTAAAACGGGTTATATGCTGATCGTAAACGTTACTTAAAGTCGTTTCATTGTTTTTGAAGTGTTGGCAACAGGAAATTAGAACCATCGAGCTCGGATCCTGTAAAAGACTCAAAGATCCATATTAGTGACCACCGCACCAAGATGGTATGGAATGTATACGTTTACGCAGGTTTGTCCGTCACTGACTATTATCTTGTGTCCCAAACTTTATATGTGGTAACCTTTATCCAGGGAATTCAGTGGTTTGCACAATAGTTCTGCCTCTGAGATATCAAGCGCACATGCCCATATTTTTATCCGGTGGGACGAGATTTTTCCGTGAACTCAAAAGCGCATTTACATATGCATAATAGCTTACCTATTATTGCCGTAACTAAGCAACCCTGTACGATCTACGGGGTTATTAATTACTTATTCACGAAAAGAAAGCAAATAAAGGTCAGATTTCTTAGTCACACAATTAGGTTTGAGCAGCTGAATTGCGTGTTTTATCAAAGTGTAAGGCAAGTATCTTGCTGGCTCCACTGGTCACTGAAATTGCAAACCGCAATTTTGAAAAAAACGTGCGTTCGTTAGTTACGCTTTCCAGTCCAGTAATTTTACACAGTACTGCAAAACACAGCAAGGCGAGCTCACTGATCCAAATAAGGATTTATTAGTGCCACACTATTTCCTATATGACTCAACAATGAAAACCAGAACACCGGTTAATCTCAGATGATAAGTAACTGTTACACACCCAACCGATCTCAATGTTAAGTCGGCGATGATAATTAAAAATCTCCTGGAAGATGTTTTTCCGTTGAGGATTCTACAGCTGAGACTTGCTTAATTTGACAAATTCTATGGGACAATTTTTAAGCCAGAAAAATGATACAAAATTTCCAAAATTGGGAAACTAAGACTGAAAGTTGTCCCTAATGCGTGGATATCTGTCAGTGCCCTTTATGAATCGTGGACGTCTGCTCCAGTCTATGGATACTTCCGGGGTACATTTCACTAACCAATCAGTTATCCTATTTGTTGTCGGTTTAAATCATCCATCAAGTTTAGTCTGGCAAATCAGACTCACAGAGAAAGCCCTCATCTACCAGATGGTTTTTGGCGCTTTGACGGCAGCATTGTTCTGGAGGAGTGGTCGGTAGAAGTGTGACGAACTTTCAAAGGTTGATCTGAATAAATATTTATTTGGATAGACTAGTGGTCCTTGATAGGATGGATACTTTTTGCACATTCGTTTTAGAAGCCCAATTTGTATAATAACTTATACAGACGCCCGAAGGAATTCAAACACCCAAGAGGGCACTCGGCCGAAAGTTTGAGGTCACAATAGCGCTCCGGAACCCAGCAAACTAGAAGCAAAATAGACCATGCTCAGTACATGCCACGAGCATTCTAAAACGAAAATCTGTTTGATTTGCATTTGTGCAGAGGAAAACAGGAAGAGTTGTTAGAAAAGATCAAAAGAAGAAACTACGGAAAACTCAAACAGAACTAAGAAACAGCGGCTACAGCTTGTGACTTAGAATAGATGTTAAGTGACTTGCATGCGTGAGGCTGTTATTCCAGTGCAAAACTTTCCTTTCTAGTGCAAGCTCCAGGTTATTTCGCATGTAAATGGCTGACCAGGTAACATCCCTCCTCGTTTTAGTGTTATAATGGATTAGTAACTTTTGGCTAGTACTTTGTTACCAGTGCCCTATCACCAACGGTGTTTATTCAGTTGGAAGATGCCGGAATGGGACCCAAAGCCAAAATTCGCTTCTGAGAGGGCTTGGGGGCTCCTCTTTCATTCTAGGAAACGGTTATGCTCCAAGATGCAAGTGAATACACACCTACCTGTATTCTTAAAAGCCCTTAACAGCGGATGGTTTATATTTCGTTAAACGCTATATGTAGTAACAGTATTTTTCAAAGTACATGGAAGCATGATAACTGAATTTATCCGTTCTCTGCTCATGAAATATAGCGGTGTTTTTGTAACATCGCGCGTTTACCTTATGTAAACCGTTGCATTCCTACGAAATTCTTGTATTTTGTTCTGCTGCTTTATGATGATAAGCTTACTTGTTAGAACAACTTTTCTGCCTGACCCAGCGTGATAGTCTGGTTTGTTACGCAACCCGTGGCAAGTAATTATTCTACGGTGTGTCACATAGGAATGTGTTTCTTATTTTTTTACAAAAGAAAATAAAGAGGAAGATATCTCAGGTTAGTCAAAATTTCATGTTCGCCAGTTGTGTGAAGTAGTGTAATTTTTGGAACAAGTGTTGTCAAAGTACCTTCATTCCGTCATTTTGAGTGGTGTATGCATCATGGCTGGCAGTAAACAATATGCAAAACCTCGTAAAAAGCTCCAGTAATCTAAGGTTTTGCCAAACCAGCGGTTAAATATATGCTCAGAGCGTTTCAACTTGCTAAGTTTTATTGAATGCACCCCAATCAGAATGTAGCAAATGAACGGCCAGCACAAAATCATGTGGTCCATATTTCATCTATTGCAAACCAAACTGTGGCTGCTAAAGAACAGTTTCGCTGTGCGGACAACACACCAGCTGAGATAAGCATTAGCTGAAACGAGCAAGCAAGTCACTGTCGAAACATTTTGCACTCGTTATTCTACCTGGACAGTTGCGCATTTCTATCGCAAGCAGAACCCTAAGTACTGACTCAATTCAGATTTTGCGTATAGATGTCAGATTTTGCCGATCCAACCTGAACAAATGCTGGTGATTCATAGAGCTGCAGATTGTAAAGGTTTTCTGAGAACAAATCCTGAATCAGGTACAAAAACAAAGTATCAAGATTTCATTTGTCTTTCACTGCTACATCGCGCGCAATATTTGAGCTCCTTTTGGGTGCTACGTTTCTGGCGTATGCGGTGGATCAGTGAGACAAGGGATGATGGCTATTTATTAGCTGTCGTAGATATAGCGTTTTACATGGAACATACAAAACTGACTATATTCACCATGTGGCATAGTTGCTACTGAACACTAATCGAGGACGTTTTATATCAAAGACCATTTCACCCTATCGGGGCGTTTGCAGTTGTCGCTTAATAGCCAGGTAGTTATTCGCCTCCACTACCTTTTGAAGACCAAATTCAAATAAGCTTAAAGTTTTCGCAATTTGCCTTAAATTTCACGAAATCTGGCAGTACATTTTTCACATGCTGAAGCTGAATTAACCGACATCTTATTATGCATTAACTGCGTTACCTGAACTCTCATCTAGTTCTTAAGGAAACCATATCAACTAGTGAGTTTACTGAGCTAGACGTCAATTTAATTTTACTGACGCATTTTTTAAGTGCCTCAGATACGTCAGATGAGGGGCATTTAGATGGGCCAATCAATTATTTACTTCCCGACAGTCGCCCTCTACTTACCAGCGAGTAGCCTAATCTAACGATAGACGCGTTGCACTTAGCCTATTTCGCAATTCATATAACACCGTCGGTAAGCAAAATCACGAGAAAAATATACATTAAAACGTTCGAAACACAACACGAATAGGATTTTCCATCGGAATAAACCTCAGCTTCCAGTGGTTCTAGGATACACAGAAGTGCCAATTTCTTGAACGGAAGATCTTGTGGCTTATTGTCCAACATAAGTCACGAAAACACATTGGGATAATCTTCCCTACCTGGATCCGTTCAAACAAATTTGATAGTTGCTCAATCTAATCTACCCGGTAGTAGATTTTGCTTCTAATGGGAAGCGTAAATGACTTATATAGTGGTTGTGTGCAGAGCTTGCTTTTTGATATATTGGGTGGTTCACAAACACATTTTTTGTTAGCATAAGGTACTTTCGGGCAACGTAGATTGACTTTTCATGTTTGAGAGGGGTTGCAAATAGCAAACCCGTCTAAACAGTTGCCACCGATTTCAAATTCTAACCATCTGTACCAAAATTTAAAAGATACTTCTTTTTAGAGGCTTACAGAGGGGAAATCTGAAACTTTTCACCGTGCAGTTAACTGATGCACTCATACGAGTGACATGTGCATACAAGAATCTACAGCAGTTCCAGACGAAACCTTTTATACACATTCCGTAATGCGGACCGAGGCAGTTTTGAATCCGTTGAAGATGTGACACTCTGATACGACATTATTTAAAATCTAAACAATTTTGTCGATGAACATCAATTAAAATGAATTATAAGTATTATATGAAGCCTACTATTTCTAGAGTTTAGCAGATGAATATCACCAGGTTTAGATGGCGGCTCATGATGTTTATCGCACTTTCTTTAAAGAAGATATTATGTCTGTTTCTGAAAAACGTATATCTAATATAACTGGCATCAGAGATAATCGTGGTCTTTATCCTTGACCAGTCTTGAAACACTTTGTAATATGGCATGCATTCTTTTAATCATGTAAGATACCTGAGGTTGCGCAAAACTAATCTCGACTTTGCGGATGTCACCGGATTATCACGCAAACTAACACCCGGCTGTGCATAGCTTTTGATAATATCGCCCAAGCTTCACGCGGCCGAAATAAACAGTCTGACCTCACACATAGTTTACAAAGTTTACAAACGTAATTCCGTGTGACAAATTTGCATGTCGCAATTCAAACATAAGTATTCATATTCGAAGTCATTCAAAACCTGCTCATTGTGCCACACTTCGCATACGTTATGGAATATGTCTAGGTGACAAGCTCACTCAAAAGCAGTCGTGTCCCAGACTAGGGTGAATACCCGGTGTTCCCAAGGTTGGTTGGTATGTACTCCGTCAAACCAAACCAGACCACATTACATAGGCAGTCGTGCAGAAGACCCTGAGCGTGGAAATGGCATTATGCCATATGAGATACATAGATGTGCTCTACGAATATTCGAATATGGTCGAATCTATTTACCATTCAACCGTACAAAATTCACAGCTTGTCAAAACATTTGGTCACTGAAACCTGTTGACTAAAACCTTCAGCAACTGCTGGGGATAAACAAGTGCTGTTTTAACAGATTATTAGCAATTAGACTGTTAGCCACTGCAGCATTTCGGCTCCAGAGAACAGCGAAATCCTGGTCACCCAAGTTTTCAAATCGCAGTTAAAATCCATAAACTATTTAACCAGCGGCCAACTAGCTATGTATGATCCAATGTGCGTACTACGTGTGAAGCTATAGATAAATTGCGACTTAATGTCAACCATCCGTATGAAAACCTCCCTAATGCATTGATTAGCCCCTTCAAAGAAGTAATGCCCAGGGTTTTGGACTGTTCTTGTATGACATCTGTAAGTTAAGCAAGGGGTTGTCTGAAATTACAAACTTCTCTCGTTTGTTATCATGTGTTGTTCACTAGCTTTCATATATTAGAAATAAAAAAGATATTCAGACCACTACAAAAAATGTCTGTTATGAAATGACAAGTTAAATTTTTTCCGGTTTCCAAGTCAAAGTATATGGAGAAGAGAGCAGTATATATACTACAGGAGTTGTTGAATGGAAGCTTAACTGGACCTATGTTTAAATACTGCAACCTAAATATAGTGGAAGCATGCACGACGCACTCAAGCTTCAGCGTGGTGAAACCCAAAGGGTATCAGAAACTTAACATATGGAGAACAAGTGAAAGCTAAATAAATGTTTGCATCATGAAATGCTTCAAAACTGTGTCTGAAACCCACGAGTAGCAACAAGTCGTGTGACAATATTTGCACCGGCAATTAGTGCATGAAGATTGATTTGTAAACGCTGTCTAAATAATATTGTGCTCAGGTGCTTGCTCGCTAGAATTCCCGACGAAATGCATTTGAAGTAGACAGAATTGTACAAAACCAGCCGATTGGTTGAAAAACCCTTAACCATGGGGCATGTTACTGAAAGGAGGGAAGAATGCCTCTTGTGATTTCGCAGAATGTTGTTCAGCAGGATACTGCTGTTTACTGTGGACCTTATCAGCTCAAACCTTCATGAAAATTTATGAGCCCGCGAATAACGCTACACCGTTTTTGCTGCGCAGGCGTGTATCGGTTGAAGAACGGAAAATAATTACGTTTTCTTGGGGAAACTGATTAAATGAGATAATCCCGTCCCATCTCTACTTGCGAGTCCACAAAGTTTACGCGGAGAAGGTTAAAGCAGATAATTTACTGTATACACTTGTAACTTCTGTTAACAACTTTACTATTTTCCGCCAGCAATTGACTTAGTTGCCGACGGTAAGTGCTAACTGTGTCAACTCCAAATATGTACCGCATCCAGGCACGTGCAATCTGAAAAAGCGTAAATGGTTTATTAATTGTTTTCAACGCCCACATTTTTTCGCCATTTGTAGTCTTTGGAAAAATGATACCTTACGGCCGAAAGTGGGTAGTAATTACGAATGGATATAAAATCTTGAATGGCTTCTTGGAATCACAAAATTGGTCTTGTTGTTGGATTCACACAAGTTTGCAAAATCTAGGTGCTGAAACGGACACATGTGGACAATGGTTGCGATAATCCCTGAATATGTCCAAATCTGTATGAAAGTGTGAAGCAATTGATGCAGAATGCGTGTTAGACTCACGCAGATCAGTGGCGAATAGATACAATCACATGGTTTAATTATGAGGGATACCTGAGATTCTAGGCTGCGTGGTATTTCAGTATGAGGGAGTAAAATCAAATTGCGTGGGCTGAAACGGAATGTATGGTAAGCAAAGTGTTTGAGGGGCACATAAAAAACAAAAAACATTGCAACTGGTTAAATGACATTATTTTTTCCCAAGTACTCCACCTCATTTTCACTACCAGAGCCTTATGCCACAGCGTGGTTAACCAGATTCATTATAGTACAGGGGCTAGTTACAATGATTTTCAGAAGTTTTCCATGGGTTACTGGCGGCTATCCTAATTATTTACCGAACACTCAGATTCTACGTTGCCAAACCCCATTTCGTCATACATACGCAACCCACTAGTCAAGTGCTAACAACTCGACGCTGCGGTTAAGCTCGGCTGACGCACATAGCCCTCGAGGTCTCCTGGTTTGTTACTTCATTGAACATGGATTCCCCATGCAAATAGTTTCAACCCGATGGATGGAACAACGGGTTGTGAAATGTTGGATCTAGAAAACATAATCTGCCCACAATCGCCAATCGGTTATCCAATAGACTGGAATGGAATTGAAAACAGTCCGAAACTCGATGAAACCACAAACATATCCAGCGTGTGCAAAATCATTGGGTGTGAGTCATCTCCACTGTCACAGTCAGTCACCCGCACATGGGAGTTGCAGGCTGTTAAATATTCCAAGCAACATGGAGTCTCAACTGCATTCCTCACTTGCTGCCGAATTGGCCCTCATTCTTACCCCGATCTCGCCCTTCAGCAGCTCGCCTGCAATACATTCGTAGATCTTATCACTTTTAATTGTTTCCGTCAGTTGAAACAAATTTTGTTAACCCAGGTGGTGATGCGGCCGATACGGTTAGGCAACTGGATCAGAAAGAAGTACTCTTTTGATGAGTCAAACCCCAACATAGGTTTCCAAATCTCAATAGTTAAAATGCTATTTTATTCAAAACCTAAGCAAAATCGCATTTTTACATTTTTCCCCAAAATCGTGTGTAGTTGGACCGTGATTGCCCAGCTGCCGTACTCAATTGAAAACAATATATCAGCACTGTGGCGTAACGCTATTAACTTCTTTGTTACCGCGCTAAAAACAACATAAAGTACCACTGAGGGTTTATTAGCAAACTGACGCCAAAATGCGCTACATTCCCTTAATTTGGTGGCGTTCCATATTTGTGTATACTTCATGATTTGTAGCGCTTTCAATTTTACTCTGCAGCAGCAGTGAGCACTCCTCTGAAAATTGCGTAGGCTTTGTGCTGAACTATTTTTACTTCCAAAGGATAACATTTCGCTAATCAAAAAGGACATGTCCAATTCATGACAGTGTACAACAAGTATATGGTAAGTTACAACAAAATTAATTGACGGTCATGATGTTTCCACTTTTGTTATGCGCAACAGTCATGAGCGTTTCACATGTGCATAAAAATCTCTCCTCTCTTGTTCCAAATGCTGTACTGAAACACAAGGCTGCCTCATGAATTAAAGTTGACTTGACTTCCCCTTACATGAAACTTTGCTGTGGAATTTTCACTGATCTTCTCAAAACAATCTTCCAAGAATAAAACGGGCTATGCAGTGACTTTTATTCGTTTTTACTGCTAAAGCACATTTCGAATGGGTAAATATGTGGAAGCACTTAAAAGCTTTAACTGTGTAGGATATGGGTATTTAAACACTTTCTAGATATACATGAGTTCATTTGTTTAAGAGAGCAAGTAGGTTGATTTGTTGGTTGCGGAAGCAAAAAGAAACCACCAAAATTATTTCGGCCCTAAGAAAATTGTTGGAATTATATCAAAATTTGGCAGGTGTGTATAATTCTTTCTCAAAACCGGTTATCTACATTGGCTGCATATACTTTGGCTAGTAATCCTGTGGGATTGCACAACCGGACTGACAGAGAAAGATATTCGCCACACTTAATGAGAAACCGGGATTAATGGGTAGCATGCGTTTTCACAGTCATTATTCGATAAAAGAAACTTTTTGTGAGTTTATAAAACGAGGGGCAGTAACAGATTCAAGTAGGTCATTGAGAGGAAAATCCATGAACATTCAGTTTTCACAGGAGGAGTAGACAAATAATTAAGAAACGTAGGAAGCGATAGATGCTGTTAGGGGTCTTCATCTTTCAAATCACAAGTATAGGAACGGGAAAGGCTCCATAATGGAGCGTTTTCGTAAAAAACGTAGCGTTTTTCAGGAAACTTTGTCGCATGTTTGCTTGTTAATTGCGTTGTTTGCGGTAGGATTTCAAGCTTAGTACCAAGAAGCTATAAATTTAGGAGGAAACCCAAGCGACTGCTTATAAATGTTTTATTTCATGAGCGCGTTTGTTCAATATTGAATCTGAGAAAGACTACAACCAGGAGTGGAAGAACAGATCAAGCAAACAAACAAATCAAACTTTTAATCCTAAGAATGGTGTATCGGAACCCCAGTTGGAACCTTCACGTGCACACGAGTGCTAGCTTGAATCGGTAGAGGTCGTGAAATTTTGTAGTCTAGTTACAACGAAGCAGCCAATCAACAAAATTAATTTCTACAAATTCTGAGCTGACTCCAGGACATTTGATGAACCACGTGACAAAATCTTATTGAGTAAACGTTGGAAATGAATACGGCGGCCAGGAATAAAGAGTGGCAAACAGCCGGATTACATGTAATATCCCGGTTGAAGTTGAGTCTTGAGTGACTGAGAGAGGACGTACGGCTACTAATCCTTTAATCAGGGAAACCGCATCACGTGGCCACTTTAGTGCACGTAAATAAGGATGCTATAAATACGACTATAACAATACTTATGACGTTGAATACAAGTAGCTCAGACGAAGAATAAGTTAAGAAGGGGGGTGAAACTTCCATGTCAGAAGTCACCACTCGGGGGTCAGTCAATGTTTGACCACAGGGAAATGTAATATGGTTTTGGCGGGAAAACAATCAGTGGCCATACATCCTATCTAAGCGCAAGCAGGTTGATTAAAATGCTTATCTAATGCTCGTGGCCGAAATGTTGGGTGTTAAAACTACTAGCCGCCGGGATGTCGTGCGTCAGAAACCTGGAACTGAAATGTTTTTGGTGCGTCCTTCCCATGTTTCTCAATAAGAAAGAAACAGTTTTACTAGACTTCTTGGATATTCACCAAAATCAACTTCAGGTAAAGGGAAATAGCTCCATTGGGGACTAACTTGTTTGACTGATCCGCTTGTTTGAATTCCCCAACAAACATGACGGTGCTGGTTTGAAGTTTGTATTAGTCTGCGACTATAAGAATAAGGTTGCTAGCCTGCATATTGTGTAGGTCAATCAGCAAGCCCAATCCTCTCCTTTATCTGAAAGCATCGGCCTTTAATCTGTTGTGTTTTTGCAAAACTCAGCTTTTAACAAGTAGAATTCACGTTTTTTTGGATCAGTTAGAGTTGTATATTGCTTGCACACCGTGACAACATAAAACGCACTTGCATTGCAGTTACAAAAACACTTGATTGCGGACGTTGGCAACAGAGCTAAAAAGTTTTCCATGTACATTAAAATCGGAAGAGATACTACGAATTCCTTTAGTAATTCGGGGTGCCTAACATTTCAAAGGAGATTTTAGTTGGAAAGTAAGGTGAAAAGGACTGGTTTTCTGCATCACCAAAGGTTACCCGGACTGCACTACAGTCGTGTAGGTCCTCTTCGTAAACAAGCTCCTTAGCAAGTTAAGAACGGTGTCAATACATTTCGTTGACTATTTGGGCGGGAAAGCTCTCTCAACCTTCAAAACCCTGCCACAGCATTCACTCGAGTAGCTTATGTCGCCTGAAGTGCTTAACTTTAAAACTTCGAGTTGTCAGTGCAGATCATGTGGCATATCCAGATTTCAGACGTCCGTCACGTGTCCTGTATTGAGCACTAACATTCCCCACTCAAGTAGTGAAAACAGAATTCCGATGCCGATTGTGGGGTGAGCAGTAGCTGCAGAAGGAATGTGTTCTCAACTTAGTTTTCAACGAACTCCTAGTGACATTTTTGGGTTTAAAATTAACCCCAATCGCCTTGCCTTAGTAGTGTTAGCAAAATTACAGTAATATGAACAACGGTTTACATAAAAGCAAATAAACATTATTTATCTGTGCACACTTCTCCATAAGGTGTTAAGTGTTTTGGCCGGAAACTTGGTAGATGGACTGGAGAATCAAATCCGAATATGTAGTCTTGGTTTATTGAAAACAAGTAACCATTCTGGTCTTTGACCGTGCCAGTATTTTGCTACCTTGAAATACATCTGACAATCACACAACAAAACACAATCGGACACGAATTTGCAAGGATGATAGGGAATAAGTGGTGAACTTCGCAAGGAAAGCCAATAAATAGAAATATTAACAAAGCTAAGCGGCCAGTCTTCATCTTTCAGAATAAAGCTTACACCAACGAATCCACAGGAAACCAATGTCTCCTTTATTCCTGCCGAGCTCTCTACGGAGGATCACTAAGTTTTAGGGCAATACGAGCAATCAAAATGCGCATATAAGCCATTGAAAAATCAACCGATGTACAAGTCTGATTATTGCGTGATGGGATTTATCATAATAATCCATAGATGTTGGATTTTACTGAGTGATACACAAACTTCCCAAAGGAAGTGCTTGAAGTTTTAAGGCTGAAAAGCACTGACTTCCGGTCTGGACCGAGTACGCCACTACATCTGTTAGCGCAGGTGCAATAGGTAAACTCTTCGTCAATAGGTATTGCTAAAATCCGTTGGGACAGATTCGAGCAGTACTGCCATAAATATATGTCGAAAGTGAAAATGTTGAATGCATTCCACATTCGAAATTTTTCGAATTGCACTAACTGCATTATAGTTATTCACATCTCCAGATGGTACGAAACCGAGGAGTTGATTTTTCGTGAATTAACTTACAGACCAATACTTATAACTGCATGTGGTTCATTTTGGTAAAAAACTTCTGAACGATTTTTCAGGCGTTTGTACATTCTGCCCAAGATGCTCTTCAACCCAACATGTACAGTTGGTGGGTTTCAGCCAATCATTTGCCTGTGAATATACCTCTCATGGTCCAAGATGATCACAACGAAGGTGGGGTATATTGGTGCATATACATTTATTGCCAATAAATTGTGTAACCTTACAGATTGCAGCTTCACAATCGGGGGTCCGTGAATGATGTACCAGGTGTACCAGAATGCAAATGATGTCAGTTTTCAATAAAGACCACCGTACTATTAATTCCATAATCTCATGTGCTCACATGTCTCAAGTATCACTTCATATTTCACCAATGAACCAAAATGAAATATAGGGTTGAGCGCTCTGGTATTTGCAGACAATGCGTGCATTTCTCATTAATCTGCCAAACTGGCTTGCACACATGCATTTGGTGATACTTTTAATTAATCTGAAACACGCAAAACTCACAGGATTCTGTTATGTGCATTAGAACTGATCCGTTTATCTTGCTTTGGAGGGCTGATTACCAGTTTCCTGATAATGGACCTTCTCACCTTAAAGCGTCACGGATGAATTCGCTTAGATAAGGCATACGCCAAAACTTCGGCCAAGTACACGTAACCTTACCGATATAGCACGTACGGTAACGAAGACGAAATCACACTTTGCCAGCACGTACATCTTCAAACGTATTGTTACAAAATGAAAAACGAAAGCATCCTAGACAGAGCAGGACAAAGTCAAACAAGTGAACGAACATTTCTCCAACAATTGTGTTTTCCTCTGTAAGAAAATTTCACGAAATCTCATGTTGGGCGTTTATCAAATCCGTGTTCAGACACACAATGGTTGTTCAACAGTCAATGCAGATGTTCCAGTGGCCGCCCGTTATGAACTGTGACGAAAGATGTTTTCAGTCGATTTTTAATCGAAAAACATGCGGATAGTGGTCAACAGGTTTTTGCATATTACGCTTTGTTGTCAGACATTTCTTCTTCTTACGAAAGATCTTGAATTTTGTGATGAGCCAACCAACTCAGTAGCCATTAACTGCGGTACTTCACTCCGTATGGAGTCGATTGACAAAACTGAGTGTGGTGGAGTTATCTCAAGAACGTTCGCGAGGAAGGTTTCCACAGCAATATAATAAATTACCAGTTTCACACACAACAGCTCTACGTATAACACTTCACGCAAAGAGGGTCAGTCATTAAAGAAGCAGCCACCAACTTCAACTGCAAAAGCTCTCATTTGGTTTCACCATAACCGTACCCATGTATTTGCTGTCTATGAAATATGAATTTTGTGAAAGTTAGCACAAGAGCACTTTCATGAGAATTGGACTTATGAGAGATATGTTGAAATATACTCAGAAGATTGCAGGTCTTTGCAGAATTCGTAAGCTCAGAACCATAGCAATCTTTCTTAAAGCACCCGTCTCCTGTCATAAAATAACAACAACTAATAATAAAGCTTTACAAACCTCATATCGTGAGATTATGATGACTTCTATACACCGAGTTGGAACCTAGTAATTCCAAATGGGATCCCGTACAAATAGTTGAGTGGAAGCAGTAAGCCTACATAAAGTTCACACCAGCACAATGCAGGCGGCCACGAGACGAACCAGCCCACGTGGTTGTGGCAAGCAAGGCGGACGATGACAGGCGGAAATAACGACGTCCATTTAGGGCAAAAAAATCAGTTCAAACGATTGCAGTGCAAAAGATTGGCACTGCAAGCTGATGAGTCATGAGGAGAACAAAACTCGAGTATGGAGGTCATTCAGGAGATGGGTCATGCGGTGGCCTGATGAAACGATGAGCAAGATGGTATTCATGGGAAAATGAATGACATACAACTTTTGATTCCTCAAATATTGATTTATAAATCACAAGGTGTGTTGTTCGTAACTTATTTGAAGAGTACCCTAATGATTGCTCAAACTGTGAAATTATTTCTCAGGACGGTGATAGCTTATAGCGCTTTCTGCAGGTAAACATGAAACAGGTTTTTGTTTTCATATACAGAAAGATAACCAGCGCTTTTCACGGCTGGTTTATTAACAGAGTGACACCCGAAGATATCCAATCATGGGTTGCAATCAAGCCCTCCTGGTGCATGCCTGGTAAAATTTCGAGTTTTATCGAGTCAATGGTTGGGTGGGCAAACCTGAGTGGAGTGAGTTGAGTGATTGTACTTGTACAGCTATGTATCTCTTCTGTTTGGACGAAAACTGTAAAATGTTAATAGATAAAATTATCAGGACTAATTCTACACTAAGTTGAAATATTACAGTAGCTATAGGATTGCAAATATGCGAGCGCCTTATAGTGGATTATCAACATTGTTGATTTTCAGTGAATTATGTTGCAGACTAATATTCGTAACTGCATGGGGTTTATTTTGGTAAGAAAATTCTTAACAATTTTGCAGGCGTTTGTACCTTCTGTAAAATTCGGAATTTTGCTGAGGTTATTCTTCAAATTAACATGTTTGGTTGGTACGTTTATGCCAACCATTTGTTCATTTCTACACGACCTGTGTATCAGTCTGTCATTGTGCAAGATGGTCACAAAGAAGATGGAATATACCAGTGCTTGTGAATTTATTGGCGTTAAATTTTGTAATCTAACAGCTTGCAGCCTCACAGTCGGCTTCTTCAAATGATGTATCTGGTATACTAGCAAGCAAAGGATGTCAGTGTTTATTGAAGACCACGGTACTCTTCATGCAATGGTCTTGCGTGCTCATATAGCTCAAATATATCTTCACATTCCATTAACGCATCAAAGTTACCGCTAGGTTTGCGCGATCTGGTATTTGCAGACAATGCGTGCATTTCTCATTAATCTGCCAGACTGGCCTGCATATGTGCATTTGGTGATTCTGTTCAATGGATCTGATATACGCAAGATACTATTTTCTGTTATTCGCATTAGAACTGATCCGTTTATCTTGCTTTGGAGGGCTGATTACTAGATGGGTGCTTCTCAACTTAAAGCGTCCCGGATGAATCCGCTGAGATAAGGCATACGCCAAAACTTCGGCAAAGTACATGTAACCTTACCGATATAGCACGTACGGTAACCATGACGAAATCACACTTTGCCAGCACGTACACCTTGAAACGTATTGTTACAAAATGAAAAACGAAAGCTTCCTAGACAAAGCAGGATAAAGTCAAACAAGTAAACAAGCAATTATCTCAACAACTGAGGTTTCCTCTATAAGAAATTTTCAAGAAATCCTTGACGAAAAGTAGGATGTCTGAATAGTTATATGTGTACTGATCTCACAGAATTGTATCTTCCTTATGTGGCTGCATTATGAATGGTGGTGTCAAATCTCACGTGGCAAATTTGGGTGAAATTCTGTGTGGAGTTGGGTTTTTGTTTGTCGTCCTGTCACAATTTGATTTTCTCAGGTTCAAATCAGACGTAATATGTATTTTGTTTCCACACGTTTTGTAAACTTATTCACTATAGGCATTCTCTGCCGGTGGTTCTGGTAGGCCTACAATATCCCTGGCTTAGTTTCCATCGAGGAATCGCTTGTGAGCTTTCAGGCTAAATTTTTGAAATGCAGCCTGCGATCTGTTTTCACCGACACATGTCTGGTAAAATTTGGTTCCCATTTTGCCGTGGCAAGCGTGAAAATATTGATCAAGGAAAACATTCTAGTGCATAGTGATTTGACCCTTTCATTGGTCACTAGGTGCACTGCTTCACGAAGTAAGGGAATGCAAGCCACGTTTGAGTTCAGCTGAATTTCTTCCAAACATTTTGTGGGAATTTTAGCAAAATATAATGTATTGCCAGTTTTTAACAAAACACTTGAGGGAAATTCTACTTGTGGCTAACACCCAACCGTGTGCAAACAACAAGAGGAGCGGGATCGAAAGTTCAAAATCCAGAAAATGTTTTTCTGATATAATATGACATGATCTGGTATATTCTCTTGCACAATCCACAAATCTATTGTGTTGTGAATATTGGTCCTGGTGTAGGTTAATGGGAATCCGAACGACGGGGCATTCCGGTGCATACCCAGATAGTTTTAGGGTGTTGCCTGATGTGCGCAATTCACGAACATATCACTATCGTCTGAGGGTCTTGCCATTTTCGGGAGAATAATCGCACTGAGGTAAGGGTAGGAATGTTCAACACAGATTGACACGCGGAGAACTGCTCAGTGGGGATAGATGAGGATATGGAATATCATCAGACTGTTAACCATGTTTAACGAATACATTGTTCATGACGAAGCACCGCAAACTCGATGACGAAGCTCAATCCGGAGGAGCGATATGTGATGTTATTCTGAAGAACCACGGCAGTCTAGTGAGTTGTTTTTGCTCGTCAACCTGACATAGACGTACGGTTTTACACAAATATAGGCAATGTGTGTGTTCTAACAGCTTCCTCACCAGCAGAATAACGCCTGAAGGCCCCTAGTCAATGATAAAAGCAGACGTTCCTGGTGTATATATATAGTGAAATTTCCAGTTTTTTCTACACAGACGATGACAGTGTTACACTCAGAAGGATAAAATTATCCATGTTAGCGTGAGTGATTTTACTGCATATATGCCAGCGCTAATTTTTTTGTAAATATGTTAAGCAGAATTTACGGAGTAAAATCTAGCTTCCGAGGAGGGTTACCATCAAACGAAGATATTTCATTAGAACCAGCGCTTTCCATGAGCAACAATTCCCTTGAAAGCTAAGGGCAGAAAGATCTACAGGCATCCTCAGATTTACGCTTTACGGAGACGCTAAACTTTGTAAAACCATCTTTCGTGCTTTTTTCAAATTCAAGGTACAGGTATGAAATGTTTTGGTGTCAAAATTTGGTTTGATCGGAGACAACGGGCTTATTCCAGGGTGTTATATAAGAATGCTTGTTATGTTGGGCTTATTTGTGAGTTACGCTGAAGCGACTCTTGTAATGTTAGAGAGAATGTTTTTCAAGTCCATGCGTGTGGGAGTGTTTTGGTGGCAGAAAACTAGGGTGCTTTATTTCAGCATGCAATCGCAAATTTAATGTTTGTGGGTTGAAATACAAGTTATCCGTGCGTTTTCCACCTTGGATTGGCTAGGAGTCTACGCCGATGCAAATTAGTTCCGTTGGCCTGTAATTAAGATTTGACGGTTTGTTGCAGGTTCTAAATAGCTGACACCCGAGCACTATTGGCCCGTCAACTGTGATCAAACTTCAGAACGCCGGCGCATATTAGGAAGGTCAGTGGCGGTTGCGTGGTGCTGCATTCAAACCTGACGTAGACACAAGGGAATATGATAAAATTGTAATCACGCAGATCACTGTTTCAAGGAAGCAGTCGGCCCGAAATCGGTCATAGAACGATGCACGCTCGTAAGCGTTTATTGTGTAATGCCGCGGCATTGGCATTACTTCATCTACTTCAGGTATTCTCTCCATATACCACTATGCATATATATGAAAAATGTGCGCACTAAAATCTTCAAGGTGGTTTGGGATAACCCTCCTTGTTACCATTCCAGTAAAAATGTTAGTCGTGGTATGCTAATGCTGAGCGGACACTTGTTGAAAAAAAACGACTTTACCTCAGTCCTGATAACCAGCCGAGCAGATCACTTGGAAATGCGATCTTCCACAGAAAATTCTGTTTGAAATTTGAGAAATTTTACTTGAACAATGGTTCGTCATAGAGACTGGACCCATCGTGAATGTTTCCCTGGGTTTGTACTGAAATGGTATGCAGTGTATCACCATAGTTCACGGCATGGATAGACTTGGATAACTTACGTAATCAGTCTTCGCTCTTTTCTACCCAGGGTCACGTCCCATCATTTTTGATATTGGAATTCTAGACTTCACGGCTTATGTCTCCTTTCTCTAGCTGACCGTGGAACAAGTTGTTTTCCAAGGTCTATTCATTCGTTTCAAGCGATCTTCACATTCCTTTGTTCACAACATTCTTCTGGGATATATCCCGCTAAATTTTGTCGCTTGTTCGGAACAAGTTTTCTTTTACACTGCGGAGAACTAGTTGTTTTGGTAGTATGTGAGCCAGTACCTTGGTGGCTGTGCATAACACTCTTATTCCCAGGTGAACGTCGTTCTTCTTTAATGTTCAGTTCCTTTTATTAGTAGAACTTGTCGTTTTATTCTCGTATTATTATTGAACTTCTTTTACATCCGTAGTCTTGCGCCTAATATGTGAATTATGGTTCCGTAACCATGTTTTACCAACAAAAGACCTTTTGCATGCAAGCTGTTTAATTTGGAGACTGGCTTACGGCTGTCAGCAGTTCCCTGTCTGCGCTTGATCCACCCAGTTTGGAATTATTTTGCCCATAAGCAGTTTTGGCTATGTAGGTCGGACTCGAAGTATGTGGCCTGTGGATAAAATTCGAAGAGTGGTACTTCGGGACTATCGTCGTGCTGTAAGGTTGGTTGGGTGCTTGTAGGTTTACTTTTAGTATATCTGCTGAGGATACAATCAATCCACAAGCTCCTGTTATTCTGACAAATATTTCACTTTTAACTTCAGTCTGATATTCATGAATTATTCCCATCAGACCGTCTTTGAAGCTTCTGAAATTGTTTTCACAGGAGACAAGTGGACGCGCGTTTGTATTCGTGCCCACCTGTATTTCGATGCGCTGAAGGCTTGAGTATCTAGGAATATGGTATATTTAATCAGGCTCGACTGCTGATTACAGAATTTATCGTTTTCTTTACCGAGGTGGCATATTATGGAGACATGGGTGCTGATAAGTGTGATAAGCTGATGGAATTTCATAACATCCATCAACGAGTTGAGGGCTTTATGTATACATATGCGAATTTGTTGATATACTGTCTGCTAGCTACGTAGAGTTATCACAATCTAGTAGAGACAGGTTTTGTGAACGCTGTGTGATCTGTATTGCAATGTTTTTCTGTCGGTTAATTGTCACCAAATTAGTTTACAGGACTACGGTGTGAAATCAATTAATACGTAGAAGACGCGGTGTGTTCCTTTGCACTGTCCGTGTCGTATGAAGTAAAGGTCTTCCATTCCTGAGCCTAGTAATGTAAGCTTATTTCATATAAAATAGAGATCTCAGCAACCCAGAGACTAGGTACACATGGCAGTTACGTGCTGGTTCAGTTCAAGGTTGCAGAGCGCACACCAGAAGGGGCTGATTTCTAATGTTACTGAGCGCAACAATTACCCTCGGAGCAGCATCCGACCCCTACATTTTACCAGTATTTGGCGTATTCTATTAGTCTTCGAGGGTCAGACTCAGCCTTTGTTTCCTGATAGAAGGTTTTACCACTGCTTCTATAAAAATGGGGACACTGAGAGACAGGGACGCCTTTCGCAAGTTTTCGCGCCATTGTTGGAAATTACGAAGCTGGGTTCCAGATCATGCATTTTGAAGTGCATTTACGGCAGTATAGCCGAACCAACACAAAATTGCGTGAGCTTTTATCTGTGTTCAGAGCCGCAGTGATATAAACGCGTGTTTCTGAAAATGCTTGGGTCAGTTTGGTTCTCTACGGTTTCATTTTGTCAGCTGCATTTGAAACTAGATGGGTGTGTTTCGGATATGTGCATTCCAGACTTAACGGAATCCGCTCAAAAATTAGTTATGACAAACGTGGAGCATTTATACGTCATTACACACCTGGATTTAGGCTTCAGGACTACTTTGATGAATATTCCAAATAAAATCATTTTTTGTGGAAATTACCTGATTCATTAGGCATAAAATATACGCCATTTGATTGTGGAGGTCAGTGTTTTAGACTTCATTGTATTTTCAAATAAGCGCACTGCCAACAATACCAGGATGTTTGTCGCATTACTGTTAGTCGAATGTAACAGTACATTTTGTGTTCTAACAGAATATACCTCCACATTTCGACCTGACGCAACCGCACCTTTCTCATTCACAGCAGCTCACTTGAGAAGTTTCCTCCAATTTGCGAAGTGCAGCCTTAAGTGAATTCTTGCAGATTCGTTATCCCTATCGAAATTTTTAGCGTCCTTTATTGGGCATAGAATAATTGAAACCTATGAATGAATCGGCCGTAGGCAAACGTGACTTTGGCTCATATAAAATATGATGCTGATATCTTTCCTATTACCCTTCAGATGACCATTCGTTCGTAAATGAACATATTAAGAACTCTCCATTCATAAACCATTTATTCATTTGTACTGCATTTTGGTCAGTTGGCTGTTGACCTGGTCAAAAACTTCATAGAAAATTTTAACAGTCAGATATGTTAAGGAGTTCTTGTTTTGTATAACCGATTATGGATGACTTCCAGAAGTGGAATGACCTGCGTTTCACTATAACATATGCAAACTTGGAGATGTCAAGAAATAGTCACAATCTTTCTACGGGGCAATCTTATCGGTACAAGTAGGAGCACTATTTTGGGCACTTGCTGAGCACAATATTGTCTTAACAAACACGTGTGTATCTGGACCTTCTTATTAATTTTCTGCGCAAATTGTATAAGGTCACACAAAACCAGCTAAATATTTGTTTTGTGTTCTTACTGCCGTAATTGTGCCTTTTGCACGTGCAGCTGACAGGTCACAGCCATTAAGAAATAGATCATATTGTGTCATTTGGTCATTGATTTGATGCCTCTAGGATGCAAATCTAATCATTTTCGGCACACCAAAATTGTGCAGCAACCGGTGCAAAAACAAAAATGAAAAATGAAAAATCAATAATTATATGTTGAATTTTTCCGGCTACATTTTCAGCGGAATGTTGGTAAAACTACGTTATATCTCCTTTAATTAGCATACTGTACTTGCAAACGCTTCAAAACTTCTTAATTCATACAGGAGGAAGAATATTTATTCTGGTGGTTGTGGTTTTTGGTATCATTTGAGAATTTTGCACTGTAACTACTTCAGAAGAATTTGCACGTTAGCAGCTTTGCACCAAAATCACATGCTTTGGCGATCAGCAAATTCCAAAGACAGGTGTTTAAGACATTAAAACCGCTTGTTGTAAACCCTCGCTTCACGTAAAGCTTATGCAATCTACTATAAATTTCAGAGTGTGTCGTGATAGGAAAAAATAGGTACGCGATCAACTTAGTTTAGTTGTTTTAGTCACAAGTATTGTGACTACGGGTGTGGATGTAGCATTATCACTGGCTGCGGGTGAGGTAGCACACACGAGCTAGATAGCTATGCAACTGCTTCCAAAAACGGAACAGTGAAACCCAATGAAACGTTTTAAATGTAGCCATGCTAACTGATGTTCATCCGGGGTTCCACTATCTGCGAGCCAGTTCCTCTTACTATACAATAATATCATTGGCCTGATTACTGCTACAAAATACGATTCCCTAATTTCTGTAGTATATTTAAAACATTTTCCAGAGCACCGAATGTAACGTATACGTTTCGTAATGTATCTCAAGCATGATTCGGCAATCCTCCAAAGTCCGTGTAGATTCGGTTGGATTTGGATTGTCAAACTGAGCTTAAGGAACAGTGGTTTGAGTTTTTTCTAAACATTATCAGCTCATTTATAACCGTTTCCCTGAAAACGTCCTTCATCTAAGGTGCTACTACTTTATACGCGACCAGAGATTAATCGAACCCACAGCAATCTTAGCCAAAGTTTGGCATTGCGAGATGCGATGCTCTGAGATTAACGCATTAATCCTCCAACCCTGTCAGAAATGTTCGCAAAATTCAGAAACTGTAAACAAACCACTATTCGACGGTGAGAGAGAATGTAATTTGCTGGATGCAGTGTGGATGATAGCGTGGGGGTGAACGCCAGAGATCATGTTTGGCGATCTGAAATTGCATTAAGCATCGGAATTCGATAAGCCGCAATCTGGAATCAAACGAACGTCCGCTTTAACCGTACCGTTTGGCTGTAAGTGGTCGTTGCTTATATGGGGTGGTTAGATGACGGTTGTGACGAAGTGCTAATTTGTGGACAATAATGTTGTCAGGGAATGCCCAGATAGGAATGGGAACGTTCCTTAGACGCAAAAATGTTGCAAGAGTTGTCAGGTAACGTAGTTTCTCAGGCTCAGATAAGAAACTAATCCAAGTGAGTTACGAAATTTTGGTTGAGTGCAACAGCAAAGCAATCCTGACGAATGGTTGGGCGTGAAAAACAGTTCCACGTTGAGGCTTCACAATGAAGGTGAAGGATTCGTGGTTAGCTTTCTTCATGAGGATCAAAAGATCGTTTTATGCTGCCTCAGTACGCCCCAAGTAGTATTTCAACCCAGATAAATTCAAGTTCTTTTAACATTGCGGCTGTAATGCGGTTCAGATTGTGTTCTAGTAACACAAGTGTTGTTTGACTGCGAATGATTGCAAGTCAATATTTTCAACCGGGGCTTCTGTTTTTCTGCAGGCATTGTTAATTTTCCCCACGTTTCTAATTTTAGTTGTACAATTAATTTATACTTTAGAGAACAATTAGCTGTTTTATTCACTTCACCCCCTCTTTTTATTTGGCGTTCCGTGTCATGAACTGATCTACCTTTCGTGGGCATCGGAATGCGGTCTCATCCGGCAAAATGATGCTTCCCTTAAGGCAGGCATTCCATGTATTAATAACTCAACGTACACAGTTAAGCCATCAAGATCTCAGGTAACCCGAGGAATTCTATGGCCTTAGACATCACTCAAACGGTTGTTTAGGTGCCCTACGCCCATCCGATGAAAGTTACGTCCATGAATCACTACACTCCAGGTCAGAAAATATTCGCATCACAGGTACTACAAATTGGGCTTGTATTTTTGTCGAAGATAATTTGCCATAACATATTTGTGAATAGTTTTGCAGCCTCAAGTGTTTTGTCTAGATCTGCTCGCGGCGTCTCCTGTTTCAAATAGCAGCTTGTACTCCATAAGGGCGGCTAATCCGACGCCTACTTTCTTTTTGCGAGTAAAAGTCTGCACCATCTCTAAATGACTTATTGCATTCTCACGGAGACGAAACCAAGCTTATGGGAGTGAAATAAGAAGGGCAGGGCAAAATCATCATTTACATTTTTTCTTTTATGAAATCTCATACTGGTTTCGGATTCTGCGCAAAAGTTGTCAGGTGGTTATCCGGCTTGGAAATGCATCTCACCAGGGATACCGGGTCATTAGAAAGTGACACTGACCGCAGAAATCGGAAAAACTCCAGATTTGGAGCTGCCGTTTGCTGACCCGTTCCCGTGAATCAAAAGCCGGTTCTTGAGTACGCGCAGTGCTTTTCCAAAACACAATTCCACATCGCAGTGTGCAGTAATAGTGTTAAATCAGAGATTTAACTGAAGGACAAAATGGGATTAGTGCGCTTTCCGCCTGTCACACCAGCATTGCTTGTTTTGGGGGAACACATATTTGGCCATTAGCGAAATGGACATAAAGGAAGGCCTATTTCGCAGCTTATCACTGAGTAATCTTTGGGTGGAACATGAAATTGTGCATCGTCCATCATAACAGTGGTATCGCCATTAATAGTTTTTCACTTAGCAAGCCTGTTCTTTGATACGATTCCCAGACAAATGCCCTTTGTGAGAAAATCTCCCCAAAAAACGCAGTGTCAAGCGAGCCATAACATAATTCGTCCCGTATGACAACGGTCCGTATGTGGGAGTTTACTGTTTGCAGTGTGAGATGTCCGGCCAAAGTCCAGATAGCACGCTTCATTGGGAACTGTTTATTTTGGCTGTCGGCAACTGATGCAAGAGACAAAGACTGTATCTTTTAATATGCATGAGGGAACCATGATGAAGCAACGAAAGACCCATCAATTCTTATTGGTGGGACACGTATGTGGATTTGTTGACAGAGTGAAGTAATTGGAAGCAATGCTGATGTATTCAGATCTCTAGTGTACGTATCAAAATTTATTGGGACGTAAGATTGCGGGCGAATGTCCGACAATCTGTTGTCAACAAGTGCGTTTGGGATGTTCCCCAAAATTTCGTGCAAAATTACTCAGTGCCATCTCCTTGAATCTCCCGGGGTCCTCTCGGTTCTAAGTAATTTTCTGTATCAGACTACAAGTGGTAACGCAGTGACCTTGAGCAGTATTCTGAAAATCAGGGAAAGCCATCCCTTTCCAAGTTGCGTAGGCTTCACTTTGCGGAAGCCAGGTTCAAGCTGGATAACCGGAGAATCACAACTAATATGCCAGCTTTTGAACGTTTTGTGCCCGTTTGACTGAGGTTTTAATATGCTGCTCTTGAGTGTAGTTAGACCAAGAGGAACGAAATTTACCGGGCAGATTTTTCACCTAAGTTAAAGGATATATGAACGTTCTCTCTACATATTTTGGAAATATGCGCATGGGTCGTGCAGCTCACAGCCTAGGTAATATTTACAGGACACTTAATTTCAAGTGGAACAAAACTCATATTTGAGTGTGGCCGAATTACCCCAAACAGTTAGTGGAGAATTTAGCGAAGTTTAATATACTAGCTGTTTTTAACAGGGCACTTGAGAGGAGTTCTATTTGTGACTGCCATCCAACCGTGTGCTGGCAAGTAGGGGAGCGGTATCCAGGTTTCAAATATCCAGAAAATATGTTTCTGTGATATAATATGACTTGGTCTGGTATGTGCTGTCGCACAATCCACAAATTAATTGCATTTTGAAGATAAGCACTGGTGTAGATTTATGGACATTCGATGGTCGATGGGTATTCCTTAGTATACCCCGATAGTTGTATGATGTAGCATTATGTGCAAAATTCACCAACATATCACTCTCGTCTGAGCGTATTGCCCTTGTCTCGAGAATAATAACACTGAGATAAGCAGAGGACTGTTCAAGCGAAAGTGACAAGGGAAAACTGCCCAAGGAGGATTGATATGGATATGAAGTACGACCATAATGATACATGATTAACGAAAACATTGTTCATGAAAATAGTATGCAAATACGATCACGGAGCTCAATCCGGAGGAGCATCATGTGAAGTTTTTCCCAGGAATTGTGACTGTCTAGTAAGTGTTTTGCACATAAACCTGATACTGCCGTACGGTTTTGCACAAGTATAGGCAATATTGGCTTCTTACAGCTTACTAACCAGCAGCTTGACGCCTGAATACCTCCGGTCAAAGATAAAAATAGCCGTCCCTGGTGTATCTGTTGTAAGATGTCGAGCTTTATCGAGTCAAGCGATAGAAGTGCTGCACTGATCAGGATAAAATGTTCAATTATAACCTGAGCGGAGCTAGGTGAGTGATTATATCTGAGTGATTCAATCATCTCCATTCTTCTAGCATATACTGTAAAATACCAGTTGATTAGAATAACCGCTAAGTCTACATTAAGTTGATTAATATGATTAAGGTGATTAAGGACTACATATATGGAAGCGCTACAAATTTTTGGAAACCCACAAAGCAGCATTCTCCTAGTTAAACCTGGCTTCATAGGAACGTAATCACCAACCAAAGATATTTATTTGGTACTAGGTTAGAATGTGTCAGCGCTCTTCTAGAAAATCAGTCGCGAAAAGAACAACAGGCATCTTTCGCGTGTCCAAATTTTACGACAGAGTTCTGAAATGTTTTACACTCTGGGGTTGTTATGGTCGGAGACAACGGGCTTGTCTGCAAACGTTACACGAGGATTTTTGTTTTGTTGGGCTCATTTGTATGTTACACTGAGGTGACTCTTGTTTTCTAGGAGGGAGTCCTTTGGAACCTAGAAGTATGGATTTATTTCGGTGGCGGGAAACCGGACTGTTTTCATTCACCATGTCAGGACATTGTACGGACCGTCGTGGATTTCAGAGAGATGCAAACTGCTTCGCAAAGAAATACAATTAAATTTTGTAGTCGAAATTGCTTATACAGCCTACTGTCTTATGGTGATGAATATTCTTGAAGTTTACATACATCTTCATGTATGACGATCGCTAGTCACCCTAGGTAACAAATCCTGATATCCTAACGTCGTAGCTGTTAAGTAGGAATGAGAATGGGCCGACAATGTTGAAATGCATATTTATGAGACACAATTCTGAATATATGCGCCGTTTCCAACTACGTGTACCCAGGAGATTAGGCTGATTTAACATAAATCCGTTGGAATATATTAAAGCTTCGACGGTTTCTTTTAGGTTCTAAATAGCTGACAACGAATTAATTTTGGACGGCCAACGGGTGATCAAACTTCTAGACGCCCGCGCATATTAGGATAGCCAGAGGCAGTTGTTATGTGGTTTTGTGTGGTGCAGCGATCAAAGCTGATGTAAACACAAAGGAATATGATCAGCCTGTATTCATGCACATTCCTCTTTCAAGGAAGCAGTCGGCCTGGAAACGGTGATAGCTATGCGCGCCCGTAAGCGTTTCTTGTGTACTGCCGCGGCATCGACGTTACTTTATCTATTCCCGGTTTTGTCTTCATATACCACAAAGAATATATATGAAACATTTACTCACTACAAATCTCTATTATGGTATTTAATTACCCTACTGCTGACCATCCAGTTAACAGTGTTGGCCGCAGTATGAAAATGCTGAAAAACGAAACAAACTTGCATCTGTTCCTGTCGGTTGAGAGCCAGCTGAGCCGATGACTCGCAAGTGCCATCATACTTAGACAGTTTTGTTTGCAATTTAAACAATTTTACTTGGACAGGGCTTCATCAAGGAGAATAAATCCTTCGTGACTGCCTCTCTCGTATTGTACTGACGCGGTACACAGTGTCTGAAAGCGTTTCGTAGCATGAATAGAATTAGGTAGCTTACGTAGTCCGTCTCCGGTCTTATCAACCGAGGGTCACGTTCCATCGTAATCTAACTAACCTAGAGGCTTTTTCGACATTGTAATTCTGGGCTTCACGTTTTAGTGCTCCTTTCTCGAGCTGACCGTGGAACAACGTGTGTTCCGAGGTCTATCCATTTGTTTCAAGTGACCTCTACAGCCATTCCTTCACAACATACCAGTGGGATTTTTCCCTCCAAACTTTTGTCGCTTGTCCAGAACAAGTTTTCTTTTACACTGCAAGAGACTACTCGACTGAGTAAGATGTCAGCCAGTATCTCACTTGCTGTGCATAGCACGCTTATTTCACTGAGAATATCGGTCTTCCTTAAAGTTCAGTTTTTTTTATCAGAAGAACTTTTAGCTCAATCCTCGTGATATAATTGAACGTCTTTTACATCCCGAATTGTGCTCATAATGTGAAACTTTTTGTTCGGTGACTCTGGTTTTGTCAACTAAGGCGCTTGTGGATGCAAGCTCTGTAATTTTGAAACTGGTTTGCGGCTGTTAGCAGTTCCCCTCTGCGGTTGGTCCATTCAGATGGGACTTAATTCCGCGCTAAGACAGCTAGCTGATGCAGTGAGCTGTGTAGCTCTGATCAGCATTATGTAGTCTTTGGACAACATTTGAAAAGTGATATTTCTTGAACGTTATCATTCCATCAGGTTTGTTGATATTTTGCTGGACAACTACTAGTCTACAAACATCTGTTAGTCCGAAAAAATTCTATTTGACATTCATGAGTTATCTTCATGAAAACGCCTCTTACGCCAGTTGAATTGCATACATGGAAGCCGCTTGGAAATGCGTCTGCATTTAGGCCCGCTGGTTTTTGGATGCACTACAAACTTGCATGCCCACGAAGAGGTGCCATACAGCTTCGCAAAACTTTGATGCAGTTTCTTATACTTCAGGTTTCTTACATCCAACTCGAATATGTTTTTGACCTGGCTTACGACACAACAAAGGTTTTGCAATTTCGACGCTTGGTTTTGCAAACGCCAGAAAGTTGTTCCTACTGCGCTCAGCTGCACGCATCACGTCTGTGCTTATACCACACTGGAAAGTGTTTTCAACTGAGTACCTGTGATAACTTCTTGTTTCGGTTTACATGGCGGACATCGGCCGCCACTTACGGCACTTTGTGTCTGTAACTCAGAGTTTCAACACTGCGTGCATCACCAGGAGTCTTCTAATATTTTTGCCTACTGATCCAAAACGAGGAGTACCCAGTATTTTCCTTCAGGCTTCCCAATTTGCGCCAACTGGATCAGTGAAATCACAGCGCTAGGAAATGTGGTCAGACGTAGACGTAGAACTAAGCAGGCTCGACTGCGGATAATAGAATTTGTCCCCCTTGGCTGATAAACATAATAAAATTACATGGATGTTGTTAGTGGATAGAATTTGATGACAACCAATAATGAGTTATGGCATTTCGGTATGCCGCTCACCTTGGGTGCAAATTCGACAATGTATTTCCGTTGACTCTGTGGTGTTATCACAGTTCAGGAGAAACTATAACCAGAACCAGCCTCCCCTGATCAGCTAAGAAGGGCTTAATGAACGCTGCATGACCTCTATTGCAAGGTCTATCTGTCAGGCGCAGCGTTTCACTATCCACAGTCAGTGTCGTGTGAAGTAAATGCCTAGAAATGAAAGATTCTTTAATGAAAAAAACGGACCGCTGTAACCAAACTAACCAAGGAGGGTGAGTAATCACGACACTGACGAGCTGATCCGGCAAGTGGTCGCAGTAAGTACGGCATGAAGGCGTGCTCCCAATGCTACTGAGCAACAAAAGTACCCTTAGAGCAGGATATGACTTTTAAACATTAACAGCGCATCGGTAGAGTGTTGTATCAATGCTTTCATGAACGTCAGGACTCTGAGAGCCTAGAATGCCTCCCTCCTCTTTTCGGCACTGTTAGAAATTATACAACTGGGTTCTTGGGCATGCATTCTGAAGTGTCCTTACGGCAGTAAGGCAGAATCAACACAAAATTGCGTGAGCGTTTATTTGTGTTCCAGGCCCTAGTGATATGAACACTCGTTTCTGTATTCGCTGGGGTCAGTTCGGTGCTCTTAGCCTTCATTTGGTCAGCTGTATTTGGAACTGCATGGATGTATTTCTGACTTATGCATCACACACCTTACGGCTCTGCACAAGGCGACACAACTTGTTACCAAAGGGTTGGATAATTTTATTCGTCATTATATGCCTAGATCCGGGCTTTTGGATTATTTGGCTGAAAATTCCGAATAGACTCTTTATTTGCGGAAATTAACTGATTTACTAAGCATAACCTATACTCGTAATGACTGTGGAGGAAATGTTTAAAAGTTTTCAAATATTCCGCTTTCTGACAATACCAGAATGTTGGTTTCATTGTGTTTTAGACTTAGTTGTATTTTCAAATTACCTCATTGCCGGCAATACCAAAATGTTTGTTTCATTACCGTTGGCCGAATGTAATGCAGCAAATTTTGTGTTCAAACAGAATATACCTCCACATTTAAACTGCCGCTGTCACCCTTCTCTCATTCAGAGCAGCAAATTTGAGGAGTTTCGCCCGTTTTTCAAAGAGCAGCCTTAATTCCATCCTTGCAGATTTGTTATCAGTGCCGCACGATTTGACATCTTTCATTGCGCAAATAATAATGACACCTGTAACGGTATTAGCCAAACCAACTTATTATATTGGGTCTACGCGGTGTAAGTAAAGGTTATTTTGGCCTATATATAATACAATGTCTCGAATACCGTACAGATTGAAACATCAATCGGCCTTTGTGCAGCGCATTCAGCTGAAGAATATCATAAACGAGAGAGTAAGGTGAGCTGATATGCAAATGCATGCATTGTGGAAATCATATTGTTATCTGTCCTCTTCTCTTCAAAATTATAATTCGATTGTGAATAAACACAAAGAAAACTCCACCCGTATGCCTTTAATAATTTGTTTTGTAATTTGGTCAGCTGGCTCTTGATCTGATCAGAAAGCTCGCACTAAGTTATCGCAGGCAGATCTTGTTACATTTCTAACGAATAAGACTTTGGGCTCAAAATAACCCCACAGATTTCAACGTTTTAACACAATTTAAAACCTCATGTAATAAGGAGTTATTGTCCTGCAAAACCGATAATAATCGGTTGCTCGAGATGGAATGACCCTATTTTTACAAAATTGGACATGTCAAAAATATTCGGGATCTTTCTATCTGGCAATTGTACCCCAGCGACTGAGATTCAAATGCTCAGGCATTTGCTACGCACAATGGTCGCTTAGCCAAAACGGGTGCATTGTGTTCTTCTTGTCGATTTGCTGTGCACATCGGATAAAGTCGCACAAAACCAGATAAAACATGCGTTTCGTGTTTTTCATAACGTAGTTATGCATTTTGTGGAGCGCACAGCCGACAGGACATCATGTACAAATATCAACTTTTATATCACATCTTGTCAACTGATTATTGATTGGATATCTGCTAGATGCCATTCTGAACATCTCCAGAACATAATAAATGCGCAGCACCCTCTGTAAATATACAGGTGGAAGAGATTAAAAAATATAAATGGAGAAGCTAATCAACCGCAGTTCAGCAAAGTCACAGTAATATTCAAAACAAACCATATAAGCCGTGTTTACTCATAAAATCACAAATGCTGTAGAAGAGCCCCTTATCCAACTGAGCAGTTTCATAGTCTAAAATGATCTAAATTATTCTGCTAGACCTCTTCCGTTCGTTTCCATAAAATGCGGCTTTTAACGATTAAACTAAAATAAACAATGTTCATCATTGAGCCGCATTTATCGAAAAGCTTGGTAGATAAACAAAGAGAGCAATATCAAGCCCCTGGACATAGGGAAACTGTATGACCAGCTGTGCAAACAATTTTAAAAATGGCTAGGCATTTAATTGTTTCGTCGTTCACGTTTTGTGTTAATAATTGTAATGATTACGAATGGCTACTATTGCGACAGTTCAACGGCCAATCAGGTTCGTTTCTAGAATGCTTCGCTTGTCGTTTGCAAAATTTCTTTGGTCACAATGAGTCCTAAAGTATTATTTGGTTTCGCAATTCTAATTGCAGTTCAAGTGCTAGTGGCCACAGAGGACGGTGAGCGATTCTATGAATCAAGATTACAAATAATGAATGTATATTTTGTTAATTGTGCATGCCACTTGTAAAGAAACGAATTGATCCTCGTCACATATGTTTGTTGGTATGAGATTGAACATGAGCTACTAAATATATCATGGGGATTATTCTCCTACTAGAGAGTATTCTAGACAGATTATTCTCCACTAGAGATTCAGCACAGAAATAATGTTGAGCATTTATGGATTGCTAAAATATTGGCGGATTGTGGTCGTTGACCTAGCAAGCGGACAGATCCTGCTTCTGTTTGGTACGAGGTGAAATGTACTGTGACTTCTTGGTTAGTAGTTTGAGAAAAGCAGAAACTTTAGGCACAGCCTTGGAATGATCCCATTTACCGCAGGGTCGCAGAGAATTTAGGGCATTCCTCCGCCTTAAACAGAGGTAACATATATGTACGGTTTGTTGACCTGAATACTTTGGAAAATCAATTTCAAATAGATTTGATGGTTATATGATGACACCACAACACTCGCACGCATGAACGCTTCGTATCATTTTGAAATTAATCTTCTCAGAACTAAAACACCTGAGGAGTCTGATTTAAACAAGTTATCCGGAAATTTTATTTTTGAGGCCTACTGAAGTTTACTGAGTTTTTAAAAATTACCTGATGCACAGAGTTGACAAGAAATGTATTTTGCTGTTGATTTTACGAACGACATTCCACGCTGTCGTACACCTTCAACAGCTGTTAATTTTAAATTACATCGTCCCCACTTACACACGAGGAGTAGTGGCACAATTTTATGACAGTTGCCACCCCAACAATCAACACCATCGTAGGCGAACCTGTTTGCCTCTCCATAGTACAAAACAGGCCGTTTTATTTCTTTCAATATAGGACAACAGACAACTAGTAGCCTAAATCTAGCAGTGGAATGCAAAGGTTCTTCATAACCTTCATTATGGGAGCGGAAAACATTTGTTCAACTTTCAGCAACAAATAGTTTATTTCTTCACATGGTTTGATGCAGCGAACTCAAGTTCTATTAAGGCAACCGCTGCTATGAAAAATACACAGTCTGAATCAATATCAAAATATAAATTACGTTGAACATGGAATCCGTAGGAGTGGGGTATAAAATGTGGGACTGCTAAAAAAACTGCTTGGTTTTTAACTCGTTTGCTTACAGCGCATGTAACAACCTGCTTTTACACTTACACCTGAGCAAAGAGGAACCAACATTTCTCATCATTACAATGCGATCGCTTGTTGAGGCGCGATCCGTAACTGTTTTTCTGAAACTAAAGCAAATTCAATTCACTATGTTATGATGAAAGCCGGTTATTTTTACAGGAGACACCTTAGAAGTAGTCGAGTACCTTAATACTTCTGGTGATAGACACTATTTTGGCAACTAATTTCTCAGTTACGTGAGATACAGAAAAATCCTCAAATGAGATTTCCAACAAGACGTTGCTTAGTAGCCACTAAACCTGTCTGTTCTACCTTGTTTTGATCGTGGGCCATTTGTCAATCATTTTATTACATGCATGCTGATTTATTGAATGAACTGGATAGCTACCTGAATTTGAGCTTGCCATTTATGTTTGCGCTCAGACAAAACCATTCTGAGTACGTTCTGTTTAATAAATCTTCACATGCAATTTCGGTTTTTAATACGTTGAATTCATCCGGTGTCGTTTATTTAAATTAATCTCGCCTGCAGCTATCACGTATCAGTGATACATTATCTTAATAGTTCCGGGATTTTTACCCAAGCGAGACGGTTCACTTTTAGACGACCACTCTTAACTAATTAAAATGCCGTCACCAAGCCAATTCGTTTCCAAGATTTCAAATAAAATATCACAATTCCAGCGAATTTGGGAGATAAGCTTTTGGTTCAACGAATCACATTTCTTATCCCGTCCAGCGCATTCAAAATGGCTCAACTTGGTACCTAAGGTGTTATTTCTCACTTTCCCTTGCCTTTTGTTGATATCAAGTGAGTACATGTCAGTGAAGTTTTCGCGACATCAATTTTTAGTCGTTAATCCATACTTCTTTGTTGTATGTTCCTCTTTGTCTGGCTACATTTTCAGCGAACGGTTAGTATTACTACGTTAATTATCCTCTAGTTAGCTGTGGCAGCGTGCAGACGAACCCTTTAAAAACACGCATTTTATGCAAGGCAGAAATAATCATGCTACTTTGTGGGGCTTGGTGGTTTTTGTCGAGAGGTTTGCGCTGTATCTGGGCGTTTTAAACATCAGTGATGCTTGTCTGCTGCACCCATAAAAAATGTATGCAACCCATTTTCTATTAATTTCGGAGTGTGTCATGACGGGAAATAAATAGGTACGAACTCAAATTGTTTTCTTAATTTAAGTCACACATTAATGAAAATAGGGGCGTAGATGGGGCATTATCACGCCTGATACTACAGTGCACCAGAAACCTTTAGATTTTGTGTATTTGTGACTTCCAAAATAAGCATATAGGACATTGGTTTGAGCTTTTTTCGAAAATGAGCAGTAAGTTTAATACTTTGCCCCGGGAAACTGTCCTTCATTCTGAGGACTACTACGTCATATGCCGTCGATGAATAATGAACCATGCAGTATTCCTAACGAAAAGTCTTCAAATAATTATGTTACAAATATGTTGCAATTTAAAGCAAACAGGATTTAGGGTCTAAAACTTGCGAAATACTTTCTTGAGCGGTGCCCATGGAAATATGAATGCAGTCATACCAAATGTAATTTAGGCTTTAGAACAAACTGACTAGTAAATGACGGGGAGGAATAGATACCGAAAATTGGTTCTATGCATGTTTATTATTGAACGAATAATTTTGTACTTGGCAGTTTATTAAGGTCTACGATGTGGCATGTTCTAAGAATTACGAACACTAGCGAGTCTCGTGAACAAAAGTGATTAATTATTCTTGGGCCGTCAAGTTACAAAATGTGGAACAATTCTAGATCAGGTGGTACGCAAAAATTACTGCGTGGAAATAGTTTGGGGTATTTGGTTTCACATATATTTTGTCTGAATATGTGTCTATGGGATTGCAACCGCAGCCACATTTTGATATACATGTTAGCCATACAAACAAGTGATTCTGTGTATATTCTGGACTACATATATGTGTGCACGTAAACCTACAGTATACTTGGGCTTTATAGTTTGCACAACTTCTCAACTTAGGTGATTTGGACTTTATCATCACTGGAAGCCTGCTGTTTGCCTTTGATTTTGTGAATAAAATGTGATGATTTAGCTAAACCGAGTAACATTTTGACTTGAAGAACTACTTTGGAATGTTTGAGCCCGGAGCGTATGCTGCGCTCTCACGTAAACTAAGAAATAGGAATCACGTTACATTTTAATTGCTTTTACTTTGCTAATTCAGCCGTGACACTTTGAAGAGTGCCTTTTGTTGTCAAAGTTGGGATGACACACTTAAATTGATTTGTTTGAGCAATTTTTGCCTTTGAGGGAGTCTGAAAGTGCACTGGTGTACCATCCAGCATTCCAGCTTGGGTTGAAACAATGATTGCGTGCCAACATACACTAGTTCGCGTCACGCGAACCAAACCGAATACAAGGCATAGCCATGGATGTCATTGGATCCCTCTGGTGAACACCTTCATGGATAGTGCATACGAGAAGAGAAGGCTTTCGATATGCATATGCTAATTTTAATTCAATAGATTGACTGATTTCCAACAGATCTGGCAAGCAATCGAACTAGTAATTATCAAACACATTGATCTGTTGTCTCAATGCAAGGAGTATGGGCACTCTACCTATGTTGAGGAATCCTGCCGTGTACATTGATACTTGCCGATCAGTGCAAATAAACGATTAAATTCATCGCGTTTAGAAGGCAAAACCAGCCAATTGTCCCCGAATCGAATAAAATAAGTGACATGACTGGTGCAAATCTGTTCTCACGTTAACCTGGGCAGATCTGCTATCGTGACAAACCGAATTTTACGGCAAACCCGGAGGTGACCGCATCATAATCAACAAGTTGAGGGTGGGCTCCGACGGTAATACTCAATTTAGTGCCAATACAAAGGCAGGTTGTTGCTAGTGTAAGGAGAAGAGTATTTTGCCGCGGAGTTGTTTATTGGAACACACCAACTAAACAATTACAGACGATTGGACAGGAAAGTGAAGCTTTCATATGCACCTCGTTTTTTAAAACTGAATATCCGTCGTCTTCTTGAACGCGTCTACTTAAACTTTCCCGGATATTCACTGACTATCACGCCGCAGAGCACTTCCACAAATTCCGTAATATATCCCACTTTCCATTAGATCAAGGCGGAGATACGAGAAAACCGCAGACTACTCGCATTCATCATCAGTATTATCCGCCGTTACACACCTTCCCCCTTTACAAATCGCTTGCATGCCACCGATTTCCATTCACTTTCGTTAGGTCGGCCCCAGCAACTGGTCTATTTCGGCAGATCTTTGGGTGTATCATGCCACTTCCGAGGCTGAGTCCCATTTACCCTTTTCGATCGCCGACCGTCTTGAATTGTATAGACGTTTTCCCGGAGGTCGGTATCGACAAAGGGTCCTTGCCATCGAATGCCCAGCTTCCGGTACTCCAGTACACTTCTTCCAGGAGTCTGATGATCCTTCCACTTAACCCTCGCGCCTATGGGGAATGGTCGTGCCTTTCTACTTGCCACTTTCTGTCTAGTGCTTTCCTGAACGGCGAACAAGTTTTCTCGAGCTTTCCTCCTTTCCTATCCTAGCTCCTCTGGAGACCAGTGTGTTGCCGGCCATAACACAATTTCCTGATCAACTGGAAGGCGCGGATGTCGACCATCCATCAGCATGAACGGGGACTTGCCTGTGGTTGGCTGTATGGAAGCCCGATGAGCAAGCAACACAATCGGCCGGTTTACTTCCCAATCATCTCCTCTGGCCGCTAACCACTCCTTTATCGTTCGGTTATTGCGTTCGGTTAGGCCAGTTGTTTGCCAGTGGTATGGTTCCAGCCTTAGCCGTCGTCGCCCAGCTTCTGCAAGCAAATCCTAAACTCTTCGCTCTCAAACCAGGGCCCCTGATCCGTGAGGATCAGTTTTGGGACTCCGTGGTTGGCCATGATGTGATGTATAACCACTTCGCTGATCGTCGTCGCACGGCTGCCGCCTCGGCCCACTGCGGCTGGTGCTTTGCTATTATTACGATATTTTAATTTCCGTTGGTCGTCACTGAAAAGGGACACCTGACGTCAACGGACCATAAATCGCTGACTTCTGAGACAGAACTTGGTTCCATGGGATGGGTTCCCTTGTCGTATCCCCTTTCATCAGTTGACATTGCTTACAGGACGTCACATAATCCTTCATGTCGCTTCTCATCCGGGGCCAGTAGGCCCTCTGCCGAAGTAAGTCGTACGTCTTGGTGCATCCTGTGTGTGCCATCTCGTGGTACTCAACAGTCAGCTTCTGTCTCAAGATGCGAGGAATCACAGGCAGCACAACATCAGAATCGGTGCCGTTCCGGCTTTACTCCGACTTAGCCTTTCGAAGTGACTCTGGAACGTTTTCAATTCCTTGTTTCCCTCTCCGTTCTCAATTCACCTTCCTGAATCTATCAGGCACAGCCCCCTCTTCCCGTCTATCTCCATAATGGCCTGCATCGTAGCCTGTGTCACTGCGCCACTCGCAACCCAACCGGGAAAAGAGGAGTAATCCAAAGTTTTATTATTTATATGTGGTCGGGTACGACCACGTTGACACTTCCAGTGGCCAGGCATGCCTCAGTTATAGCGTCGGCTCAATCGAGTGTGCCTCCGCGATTTCGTCTTGATGGCTGCAAGCTGTTGGGCTAGTTGGTCCACATTGTTCTTCAGGTCCACCACTGGTGAATTATCCCTCTTCCCTTGCGACTGCAACGTGACCAGTGGCGCCTCGGCCGTTTCTCCTGCCAGATGCATTAGCTCTTCCACACTCAACTGGCCGGTTTCTCCAGCCAGCCGCAACTGAGCACGAGGCTCAAGCTGCACACCTTCGACGAACCGGTGCAACACTCCGTCCAGTCCCATCAAAGCCCGATCCAACGATCGCTGTAGGCCGGCGAAGAACACGGTCGGGTCGCATCCAGGTCCCATCCTGGCCATCTGGAACCGCCTCATTGCCTCCTGGCGGTCGGCCGGTGTGTCGAACTCCACTGCCAGAGCTTCCTTCGCGGCGTCCCAGTCCATCTTCCGATGGTTTTTTCTAGCCGCATCCAGGGCCGCCTATGAGGAGGTTCTTCAGTGCCGCTGGTCGGTCTCCAGTCTGGCCGCTCCCGCAACCACCTCTAAATCCTCCAGGAAGGTCTGCACTGCCCCATCCCCATCTTCATCCGTATCCTGGTTACGGCACCAAATGTAAGGAGGAAAGCACTTTGCCGCAAGATTGCTTATTTGAAAACACCAAATAACAATTACAGACTATTGGACAGGAAAGTGAAGCTCCCACATGCACCTTGTTTTTAAAAACTGAATATCCGTCGTCTTCTTGAACGCGTCTTTTTGAACTTTCCTGGATATTCATTGACTGGTAATTAATCAGGTGGCTGTTGATCCGTTTGCCGAGATTGGCAATTGATTTGCAAAGGTCTGGTCACCGTTCGGGGAGACATCTTCAGTGCGCTGTTGGGTCTCCTCGAATGGTGACGAAACGTTTGCAAATCAATTGCCAAGCTCGGCGAACAGATCAACAGCTATCTGATCAATTACCAACTAATGAACGCGAGCTACCAACATTCCAACAAATTACCAATATTCATTGACTATCACACAATTGTAAATGAATGTTGCAAAGCAGTTCCACGAATTCCGTAAATCTCACCTTCCATTAGATCAAGGCAGAGTTATGAAAAAATCACAGACGACTCGCATGCCTCATCATTAGTATCCACCGTTACACTAGTAGACACAGCAACAGCTAAGAAGGGGAAGAAGGTGGCGGCAGAGTTCATCGTAAACCAAGCAAAAACGCAGTTCACCATCATCCGGCAACTTAAAGCTATAAGTTCATTGGTCATTCAAACTACAAAGAACGTCACTCATTCAGGTGCTTGCCATAGCTAAGCCTTTAGTAAAAGATTTGCATTTGGTTGATGTATTTTTCATCACAGCTTCGGACAGATTGCAAAACATCCACTTTTGTCCTCTGCCATGAGTTGCTGCAAGGATGTGAAAATGTGGTTAAAATCAGGGACGCACAACACATGTTACCCACAAAAATTGCTCTTGAACAGAGTGCGGTATACGACTGTTTCAACGGTGAGTCATTTTGGAATCACTTTTGTGTTTTACTTTTCAAACCTGAAAACTTGCACCCTCTTAAACAACAAAATCACACAATCCAAAGAGCCGAGTACTTGCACATTTGTAAGTTGCAAGAAAACAGCCACATATTAGAGTGGTTGTACGTTACTAATCTCCGGCCACCAAGAGAGACGGTTAGGGGGACTTTCATCCACTATGAGCCGGAAATTCGTCATGTAAGAATTCAATTTTTCTGAGAAAGTTTTCTAGCCTTTGGGGATGAATGATGAATGCCTGCTTTGCGCTGAATGTCACCGCTTTGTATTTTTCTTCTTTGGATGAGTGACTCATTACATGTTTTACTTTGATAAATGTGACATTGAGTATTGCACGCCAGATTGATCTAAAAGTGCGGCTCCATCTGCGGTTTCGTTTTAAGTTTTATTGAACCTTACCGTTGCCTCGTTTCTTGTTGGTTTTGCTTAATGTTTGCAGATAAACTTAAACACAGTTATAATTATTGCATGCAAATATACCTTGAGTCTAAGAACCCTAAACTGTTGGTTAGGTTGGCAGCGTTCACTTTTTGAAATTTACTGCGTAAACATTTTACAGGGGCCTGCTTGTTGGCGTGTTAATGTCACAACTCAAAGGATTTCCAGAGTCTTACTCAATATGGCTTGTATAGAGCTCTTTATTCGTTTGTAGCGAGAAGCAAGACGGTATGGGATCGTCTTGCAAGACATTTGACGCACCATTGGGCACAACAATTCGGCATATTACCAAACCAGGTAAGAGTTCCTACTCGCCCGAGTTCCCCTGAAGCAGGCAGGGCTCAAATCTTGTAATAAAGTCGATAACACACATTTGCTGTAACAGGATAGCAAGGCAATCTTACCCACTGCTTAAAGGCAGCGGTTTTTAACAATCGGTACCAGCAAAAATACACTAAGACAGAAACGGTGATCTGTGAGCCAGATTGCGTCAGCCGGTGCAGTTGGGGGGATCAGGTTCCCATTATTAGCTTGGGACTTCGGCCGTCAAACACCAGTTATACACAGTGGATCTGGTGAGACTGCCGTCTAACAAAGATACTAGACTAAGTCTTGAATCCAGTCAAATGAGAAGGTTAAGTGAAGGAGATTGTCCTCAGTCTCTTTTCAAAGCAGGCATCACATCAGCCACCACCGTTACACCGGTGTAGACTTCCGAGTGCAATACCGAAGTACCCATCAGGATACCAATTAACCGTAAGACCGAAAGGAATTGTAGTCATACTCAAGTTATGAGTGGTGACTTGCAACTTCGCAAAGTAACGGGTTTGATTCTTGAATGCGCGCAACACCCAAGTACATCTTAGGATATCAATGACCCATTTGACCAAAGGCATTTGAAGTGGTACTGAGGATGAGGAGAGTGGTATTTAATGGTAGCTCAGAAATGTGGGTTAATTCTAAAATACATGCTCCCCAATGTGCATAATGCCCAACCACGAGCGTCACACGAACATAAAACCTCATGCTTTAATTGACGTTCAATCACCAGACGTCGAAGATACACGTGAATCGCTTTTCTTCTAATCGGACTATAATGGTTATGACCGAGTTACAACCTACTCTGTCACCACACTAGCAAAACTAAGCGGTGAATTTGAACTGGCGTTCTGATGTCACGTATATACGAAAATACCTAAGTGCCGGAAAAGTGGATCTCCTTATACGTGACAATTGAGTACGTAATGTCTATGATTCTAAATCATGCTCTCCAAAACAGAGACATTCAAATTACCTTACTTTCATCAGAATGTTGAAAATGCAACGCCGTTAATTTTGCGTGGCAGCCACATATCGTAGGGGTTTCATAGGTAATCCTCTCCTGATGAACCTCAATTGACTCAGATAACTCAGATAACTCCAAATTGAGGCAGAATACGCTACTGAAAACTTATCTTAGGTAATAAGTAAAGTTATCGCGCTAGTGATCGCGAGATTCCCCGTATGGTCTGTTTCCGAGCATCTGGTGGGCATTTATTTACTAGATGAGTTATTACTCTAAGTAAGCGGAACTAAAGGATCACAAAAGAAAGCCGTAAAAGCATAAGAGCTTTACGATCAGTATTTTTATGGGTGGGTGCTCAGAAAATTGAGAAATAGATATCTTCACGTTCTGGGAAAAATTGCGAACCAATTTACATATAGCAGCACCAGCGTGTTTCGCTTTATCTCATTTCGAATGGTTAACGGTCAGAATCAGTCCGTTACCTTCCACAACAGGTTATGGTGATGACAAATATCTTGGCTGTTGTTACCAGGTGAGATTGAACAATATTGTGATCGCTTGGCAACTTAGAACTTGAGTGTGAGCATTAGTTCGGTAACGGATGAAAAAAATTCAAGTCGTTGGTCCATTGTAGTAAATATCCAAACGGCAATCGTCGTTAATTAAAATACCAAATGCTCCTTGGTAAAGGGCCTGTTCATCCCCA
>SJOL01010112.1:1055229-1073801 GCA_004794785.1 Opisthorchis felineus
CATTGGGCACAACAATTCGGCATATTACCAAACCAGGTAAGAGTTCCTACTCGCCCGAGTTCCCCTGAAGCAGGCAGGGCTCAAATCTTGTAATAAAGTCGATAACACACATTTGCTGTAACAGGATAGCAAGGCAATCTTACCCACTGCTTAAAGGCAGCGGTTTTTAACAATCGGTACCAGCAAAAATACACTAAGACAGAAACGGTGATCTGTGAGCCAGATTGCGTCAGCCGGTGCAGTTGGGGGGATCAGGTTCCCATTATTAGCTTGGGACTTTGGCCGTCAAACACCAGTTATACACAGTGGATCTGGTGAGACTGCCGTCTAACAAAGATACTAGACTAAGTCTTGAATCCAGTCAAATGAGAAGGTTAAGTGAAGGAGATTGTCCTCAGTCTCTTTTCAAAGCAGGCATCACATCAGCCACCACCGTTACACCGGTGTAGACTTCCGAGTGCAATACCGAAGTACCCATCAGGATACCAATTAACCGTAAGACCGAAAGGAATTGTAGTCATACTCAAGTTATGAGTGGTGACTTGCAACTTCGCAAAGTAACGGGTTTGATTCTTGAATGCGCGCAACACCCAAGTACATCTTAGGATATCAATGACCCATTTGACCAAAGGCATTTGAAGTGGTACTGAGGATGAGGAGAGTGGTATTTAATGGTAGCTCAGAAATGTGGGTTAATTCTAAAATACATGCTCCCCAATGTGCATAATGCCCAACCACGAGCGTCACACGAACATAAAACCTCATGCTTTAATTGACGTTCAATCACCAGACGTCGAAGATACACGTGAATCGCTTTTCTTCTAATCGGACTATAATGGTTATGACCGAGTTACAACCTACTCTGTCACCACACTAGCAAAACTAAGCGGTGAATTTGAACTGGCGTTCTGATGTCACGTATATACGAAAATACCTAAGTGCCGGAAAAGTGGATCTCCTTATACGTGACAATTGAGTACGTAATGTCTATGATTCTAAATCATGCTCTCCAAAACAGAGACATTCAAATTACCTTACTTTCATCAGAATGTTGAAAATGCAACGCCGTTAATTTTGCGTGGCAGCCACATATCGTAGGGGTTTCATAGGTAATCCTCTCCTGATGAACCTCAATTGACTCAGATAACTCAGATAACTCCAAATTGAGGCAGAATACGCTACTGAAAACTTATCTTAGGTAATAAGTAAAATTATCGCGCTAGTGATCGCGAGAATCCTCGTAGGGTCTGTTTCTGAGCATCTGGTGGGCATTTATTTACTAGATGAGTTATTACTCTAAGTAAGCGGAACTAAAGGATCACAAAAGAAAGCCGTAAAAGCATAAGAGCTTTACGATCAGTATTTTTATGGGTGGGTGCTCAGAAAATTGAGAAATAGATATCTTCACGTTCTGGGAAAAATTGCGAACCAATTTACATATAGCAGCACCAGCGTGTTTCGCTTTATCTCATTTCGAATGGTTAACGGTCAGAATCAGTCCGTTACCTTCCACAACAGGTTATGGTGATGACAAATATCTTGGCTGTTGTTACCAGGTGAGATTGAACAATATTGTGATCGCTTGGCAACTTAGAACTTGAGTGTGAGCATTAGTTCGGTAACGGATGAAAAAAATTCAAGTCGTTGGTCCATTGTAGTAAATATCCAAACGGCAATCGTCGTTAATTAAAATACCAAATGCTCCTTGGTAAAGGGCCTGTTCATCCCCATATGGGCTTGGATCATGACGACTGAAATTTATGCACTTGGGGTTTCGGGAAATTTGTCTGGCTGCAGGCGTCGGAAGACATACTGAATCTGCGAACGAGGTTAGACCGTTCAGAATGTCTGCAAATTCAAATACAGCAATCGGGGTTATCAGAAAACGCTACACTAATGGCAATCACGGCAAATGAAAGCACTTTGAGAATAGATTTGTGGCATGAATGTTGCAATATTCTGTTGCCAATCAGCGGCATAATAAAGTTCCGGAACCCGTTGAAAATTTGGACGCTATCATTTGTCCTGGTCTGACAAACCACTTATCCTGTTTGCCAGCATGTATAAGCTGGCGAACCGCTAAACCCACAAGTAGTTGCAGCTTTGAAGCTCAGAGCAGAAAATAATACGTGTGTATTTATGAACGCCCTTATTTGGATTCAGATATCTAGTGAATGGCGAGCGTTTTTGTAAAAGTGAAACTGAGGCCATAACTGGTGCATTCATTACTGAGATTTACTTTTTCCTGCCGCCAAAATATTTACCTGATAAAAATGAAATAAGTATGAATGGATTTTGCTGTCGAGAGTTGAGACGTGCAGCAACGGTTTCCAGTAGTCTATAAACGAAAGCGTTGGGTGGGTGCTCTGTTTGTCATAAAGACGTTTTATGCATTTATTTGTGCAAGCGTGTGCTTTTTACAAAAACAGTACATAACATACGAATGCAATATTTCACCGCATTGTTAAACCTAGTTTTGTTTTCTTGCAGCTACAACAAATGAGAATGTTTTGTTCTGCTTCCAACCTATCCCACTTTTACTGTGATATTCGTATAGAACTTGCAAGCGCACACGTCGTAAATGGACTTTCTGAAAGAATTGTCACACGCCTGATGTAGTAAAGACAAAACAGTAACACTTCGGTTACACAAAACATTCCTTAGGGAAATAAAGTCAGTGAATTTTAAGTAAGAGTGCCTTATTGAGAAAATGTGCATGAGAAATGAATTAAGCCCAAATGAACATTCCATTTGAGGTATTCGCCTTTGATATGAACAACGTCATGCTCAAAAGAACGAAAGATTCCTGAAATGCCGGTGGATGTTGAACAAGAAATTGCTTTATTCCGAAAGTTCCCTTTGGAAAATTACTAAGCCCAACAAACGCCCCATTTAGTGGGACACATTTGTTTTGAAATGAATGAAATATTTCTGAATTGGCTTATTCACCAGAATGGTTATCGACAGGGTGCAATTAAATTACCCGTAGGATGGTGCGCAACCATAAACTATTGGTTTGTCGTAATTTTTATAAATTGTGTCTACTAGAGTCTGGTTGAATACATGACAAGCTGGCACTCTGGCAGGATGCAGCGCAGTTTGTCATTCACTCAAGTCACCACATGGTCGCCTCATTGCCTTGATGCCGGCGCTGCAAATATTCAGAAAACAGGTACGTGTAAATTGGGGTAACTTGTATTTTAATGCGTTTCATAAGAGAGATCTTTGTCCAGGGTGGCAGTCAACATGGGAATAAAAGATATCAGTTGAAGGATAAGTTTCTTTGTTTACAGTTGAGAGCGTCAGTGTGACGCTATCGATTAGGCTCTTACTGAAGCCAACACAAATATGAGCAGGTTTGTTCCAGCCGTAACGTGAACATGCGGTAAAGTAACTATATCCGTTTGCTGTAGTACTGAATACTCTGTTTCTTTTGACATACTGAAATCGCTATACACATGGTTTAGCACTCAACGAATCATTTTGAAGAAAAGCTTTTTAGGGTATTGCTGTGACTTTCGAAATATATATATATATATATGCCTCGGTCAAAACGGAAAATTGCTGTAAGAGATTATAAGTTTATTTGCCGTAGTACTCAGCACCCTGCTACATTTGACATACTTCAGTTGGTAGGGTGATTGTTGGTTCTTCGAGAAACATTTTCAAGAAGAATGATTACTGTGTGCAGAATGGTATTTATTCATTTTCCAATTCAATTTTTCAAAAATTATTAGGTCATCCAGATAAATGCAACTAGTGGAGTTAGCAAACAACTCACTGTCAGCATAGCAACAAAATGCCTGTTAAATATCCGTTTCTTCCTTGTTTGTTGCACTGCCAATGAAAGACGGACCCATGAGTTGAAACCACTGGTTTTTGTAGTAACAAAGAGATGTTAATCATACCGGTAAACTCTGTTTGGATGGAAAATCTGTCAAACACAACCAACATCTTCACTGCAGTCTTATTTCGATAGACTGGAGTGAATTTATACGTATTTTATTCCAGTTTAACAACGAGTTTGTTTCTTCTTGGGACAACGTCTCTGGTTAGCATATACTGATGTTTGCGGCAGAACGTGGTAAACTCCATCAGTTGTTTGCTAAACCAAGCAGACGGTACACAGACATTGTACGCCAGGATCAAACATTATGACAAAATTGTTTTACTGAAGTCGTCCAATCTTTGTTGCACAGTCTTTGACAAAAACTTAATCATAAGTGAATGCACATAGTAAAAATTACCCTATGCCACACTGCTCTGGTTTAATTTAGTAATTGATTCCCTGCATTGCTTGACTAAATAGTTCTCATTCAAACTTTGTGAAGAGTGGTACAAGGGTGAGCTGTATTGTTGGGTGAAATGTTTATCCAAGAAGCTTCCATATAGACTTGGAGGCATCTGCCTATTTATCGTTCATATTTTGGTTGAACGAATATATCAACTGTGCCAATGTAACACCACTGAACACTGCCTAGTTAACAGGTGATTCGGTTTACTTATGCCTCTATTTAGCGGTGGTTTTTTGCAAACTGATCTGCAGTGACATAAGCTGAAATACCTTAGGGCTTTTATGACCAGTTGCGTAGATTTACACCTTAAATTAGTTGGGTAGCTAGCTACTATTTCGTGGTACAAATAAAGCATAAATTGTGTAACTGCTGAAAAAACGTCTACAAAAATTAGCCAATCAAGCAGAGAAACATAATCCTCGCCTATATAAGGTGCACGTAAAAATAAGATTGTGATATATAATTTTGTCATTGCAGAATTTATCGAAGACCATGGGATGAGTAATTCTGGTTAAACGCAGAATCAGATTTTGAGGATAACGTTTTTTATCGTTTGGTGGAACATACTACTAAAATCCTCCACAAATCTGGCTCTAGAAACGCTGAGTTGAAGCATTTGAGGTTGGTCAGGGTGGGCTGTCACAATTTGAGTACAGTCGATAGTTAGAACGCCTGATTGACGACGCCCTGTTGGGTCTTGTGAAAGTTTTGTCTTATTGGTCTTCAGAATCTGAGTGTAGGTAAATTAAATGTCGCAATCGGCTGGAGAGATTCCACTTGGGCCTCAATAACTATAGACTCTGTCCAGTAATTTGCTCAAGCCAAATAACTACTAACAAATGGGGTAATGCCTTACGGAAAGATTATTTTGATCATTCTTTTTCTCAACACTTTTTTTCATTATGTAGCATTTTTCTTTCTGGGATAATTTGCCACATTTTGCACGCACAAGGTAGACCGAAAAATGCTGAAATCACGCCTTATTCAAACGAGTCATTTGATTTGCAAGAAAGTAAACCTCCATTTCTGAAGCACACGATAAATCTGTCAATAGGGCCACGTATTTTTGAAGAGATCAGCCCTATCCATCGAACAGGTTTAAAGATATCCAAGGAATAATATATGCTCCAGGGGAGAAAAAGGCAAATTTCTGAATTCCAAGAACTTCTTGATAATCACAATCCTTGTGTTAAACGCTGGTAGTGCGTACAATGGCTCTTCACGACTAAGGCAAATGCCTGTGATAATCCGCGCAGTTAGCCAACGGGTAAGCATACGTCTGCTCGGTTATCTTAATTCCTCTGAAAGGACGGCTTTGCTTCCGGCGGAGAATCGTGAATAGATACAACGTAAAACATTTCATTGTCTTCCTAAATAAAGTGACCTGCGATTCAAATGATTTGTTCTGCCTGAACGGCCTCATTCGAACGCTTATCACGACGAAATGTAACTCTATGGCTGTGCGTGAGCGAAAATTATATACAACGAAATGGTGACGTGTAAAACGATAAATAAGTTGCCGGTGGTATGAGATGTTTTGGCTGTTTTTGACTGCTGATTGCCTAACTAAAAGTAACGGAGGCAACCAACGTTGGGCATATGTAAAATTCATGTAGGAGATACCCAGCACCCGATTTGAACAAACCGCGACAGGATAGTAAATATAATTTAGTTTTCCTGTCCGGGTGCTGGGAGAATATGGCGCAGAGAGTTAAAAATATTTTTGTATGCTAGAACGTTTTTGTTAATGTATGTTACCACACAGACACCTTGCGAAGGTGTGTCTTATATCTAGGTGTCTGTTGCCAGTAGCACCTTCCCATAGGCCTTGACGCAACTCGAACCAGGGCCGCATACGGTTCCCAAAGTATATCGGGTCAAAATAAACCTTTACCTGTTGACCAATTCAATTAAACAAGCTGCTTTGCAAAAAGACATTTTCCGAAAACATAAAAAAGACTACCATTTTCTGGACAATTTCGTTCAATATTTTTTAGCTAAACGTTGTTTAAACGGTCGTGAGAACACTTGATTAGATGCAAATCTCCACTTTCTAATCTTGGCACATTTCACCATTTTGATAATTACCCGCCACAGTGGAATGCAAGGCCACGCGTCTCAGATGTGGAGTTCAAACGTTTAGTCTGCCTTATTCCTTGGATAAATCCAAACAACAAGGAAAATATCTTCAAAGTGCAATTTGTATGGATTAACTTTACATATATCTATGGTGTAAAAATTTTGACCAGTACCAAAGATTCGATAATCTTCGTTTTAGACAGAAGCTTCTCTATTTATTTAACCAAAGCAGCCCAAAAAACATTACACATGAGAATAGAAACCCGGTATTTTGGGATGGTAAACCCAGGATTTGGCGCAACGTGGCACTTCGTGGAACACGTCCGTTAAGTTTGTATATTTATATTCAAAGGCGATGCTTGCAGTGAACACCGTAAGCACAAACTTTGTAGATGAAATGCTTTCATTATTTTGCAGTGTAGAGAATTATCCCAATCGTCTAATTCCCTAAAATGTCTGACAATCTTTGCAGAAAGTAAAGGAAGAGATAAATTTGAGTACGTTTTCAACTTATTTTAGTCCAACATAACTCCGCGTGAGGGAACGGTGGATCTCTGGTTGTTTTGGCATTGGACCAAAGGGCAATAATAGGGAGGAAGAATTAATGTACTCATCATTAGAACTAAAAAAATAAAGGCGTACTATGTGGTCATTCTGTAACCAAAATAAAAATGAACATGAACGCCGGGTTATAGGCTCGGTTGTATCCAAGTTTTTCTCTCTCTCAAGGTTAATTGCTTAAGTAACCCGCATGCTTTGCGTTGGAGACAACTGGATTTATGGGCCGGGATTTCGTATATTAAAAGACACGATTTGGATATCGTACTATTTGTGTTCTCCAAGAGTGTGAACCAGACAGTCCGAAGCTTAAACTTGTAAACTATTTGCAATATTCAATCACGAGGGCTTTCTGACCTCATGTCAGTGAAACCAGCGTCATTAGTTCAGAGCACGATGATTACAAATGTTAGAAGAATAACCCGGGGAAATTCTCACTGGGTATCTTCTTGCTAGTAGTCTGTAACTGTGTGCAAATGAAGTTACTGTTTATAAACTAAGTGGTTTGAAAGAGCCGGAAAATTTTGCTAAACAACTCCTAATTTTGCAGAAGCCAATAGTGTTAAGCAGGAGGGCAGTTATTTTAAAGTGCACAGACAGATGTCTGCAACAATAAATGCCACTTACTAATTCATGTGCTTTGACATGCTTCCATCCGGGATGACCATTTCAGCGTACCGGTATTTGCAGAAAGGTAGGCGTTTTTATTAGCAAAGCAACAGATCTTATGGGACATCTGCTGCACAAAAGAAATTTCAAGGACGGTTGGTGACCCGTATTGCAGGTGAGACCGGCTGCAGTCGATAAACTTCAGAGATGAAACCTTAAGTGGCATATTCTCCCAAGCCATCAATGTCAACAAAAATGAATAAGGATCCGGGCTTTCCAAATGCGTAAAATTATTTTTGGTCCCTGCTGTAACCACCTAGGAAGAAGCGTGGTTTTATTATTACACAGAAGCATGTTTTATTACCCTCTTGACTATGTTCTTTTCTGTTTGCCATGCACACTTTTGTAGGCGACAGATTCACTACAACTTGGGTACGCCGTAATCCGATACACGATATGTAACGAGTGTCATTTCACATGTTGTTTTGCTTAGAAACGTAAAATGCGTGATTACGCAGTGGTCTGATTTAAAACTGTTTGGATCTAGCTGATGAAGCAGATTTATGTCATGTATTTCCCTTTTCCAATTCCCAACTCGTTGACATACGAACTTTCGTTAACAGCGGAACACGTCAAATATATATTCATCACGGTAAATTTTAGGACACAGTTTGAACTGCATCTATCTTGCAAGGGTTTTTTCTATTCGTGAACTTTTGCTACAGTCATTCTAGTATTTTGGGAGTGCTGATAGTAGAAACTTAGACACTTTGTTCTCGGATCCTTCATGGTTGAAGTTATTCCAAAATGCGTGATTTCTCACCCCGTGCCTTAAAGTTTGTTACAGTAACTTAGGCATTATTAGACGAACAGCTTCAACTTGCAGAACCATTTTCCCTCGGAAATCCCCTCAAATTTAAAACTGTTACAAGTGAAAAACATTGGCTCCTGGGCTATTCCAAGAATTTAGTATGGGACCATAAAACATTGAAACAAACAAGAAGCCTCTGAAAGTCGCTTGGTCAGCAGAGAAAACGAGGGAACCATAGGATCAAGTTTTAACGAGTGGGGCATTGTGTCAATAAACCTATTTTCAAAATGGCCACTAAAAAAGACTAGATACGACAGTCAAAAGTAATTTTAGGAGGAGAGTTTAGTATTTCCTCGAAGTTGAAGCCAAATATTGCACTGGACCAACAGTTATTGCGGTAAAAAATTGGCCGTTTTTCCCAAAATTATTGTTGAATCTCTTCAAATGAAACTCTCAAATCAACCAAAAACAGGAACACAGACTGAATCTTGTAGTTAATGATAGATATCACTCAGCACCCGTCTTGAGAAATTGTGGAGAGCTGTTTCATTCTGTGAATATTCCCGGGATGTCGGTTATGTTACTTATTCTCGGTTTAAATCTTTCATCAAATTTTGTCTGGCAAATCAGACTCGTACAGTAATGTCGCATCTGTGGGATGCTTTTCGGCGCTTTGATGACAGCATTGTTCTGGAGGTGTGGCCGGTAGAAATGTGATGAAATTTCAATGGTTGACCAGAATATATATAAATATTCGGATAGGCTAGTGCTACTGGATAGAATATACGCTATGCACATGACTGAGTAAAGAAAGTTCTTTTGTGTAATAATTAAATCAGTTATCTGAAATAGTTCAAACGGCGCTTTAACTAAAAAAAGACAAGATTAGTTAGTAGGAAAAAACGAAAGAAAATCTGAGTAATCTCGAACCGGAATAAGAATCAGCGGCTGCAACTTGTGGCAAATAAAATCTACTAAATGTTGCTACTGCGCAAAGCCGTTATTTAATTAGAAATTTTCCTTTTTACTACATGCCCTAGGCTCTTTGGAGCGTCACTGGTGTAAAACAGCTCACAATCTTTTTTTCTTACCTTTTTCATGATAAGCAATATTTGGCCACTACTAGTGTCTCCTCTCAAACCACCGCGTTTCAGATGAAAAGACGCCAGTATGAAGGCCGAAGTCAGAGGTACTCCTGGGAGGGCCTGGCAAAATGATTTTATTCCGTGGAATGCTTGTGCTTCACGATACAGAAGAATGCTTTACTTAGATCTATTCACAGAATCCACGTAAAAGCAGGCCGTTAAGACTGCATAGATAGCAACAATATGTTACTACGCCCTTGCAAGCCTGGTAACTGAATTTATTTGATCATTGCTTGTAACACACAGCGGTATGGTCACTACCAGCAATACCTGACCTAGCACGGTGGTCATAGTGCTATGAAATGCATGGCAAATTTTTTTTACCGCGAGTCACGTCCGAATAAAAGTTTTTCTTATTTTTCACAAGAGAGAAGAAAGAGAAAAATATTCCAGGTCTGTTTAACTTTCATGTTTGCCAGTTATGTGTAAATAAGTGTAGTTTTTAGATCAGCATTTGGGAAATTACCAACGATTCCTCTCTCAGAGTGATGACTGGTTCATTGTCGGCCGTGAATAATGTGCATAAGTTCGTTCAAATCTTCCTGAATTGTAGGAATTCATCCAACAAAAGAATGAATATATACTCTGAGCATCTCAGACTTCTAAATTTGTGTGAAAGCATTCCATCTAGTATGCGGAAAATTAACGGTCAGCACAACATTTTGTGATCCCCATGTTCTCCATAGCAAACCAACCCGTGACTGAAAAAGAGCAGTTGCAGTGTGAGGACACTACGTAGACTAAGTGTTAGCTGAAAAGAAGAATCAGCCCAGGTTTGAAACATTTCGAACCCCATTTTTCCAGCTGGATATTTGCGCAAGTCTGCTTGCAAGCCGAAACCTAGCTACTGACTCAAACAAGTTTAGCGGATAAAGGTTGTCAGATCTTAGCCGTCCAACCAAAAAAAATTCTAAGGGTTAATAAGCCTGTAGATTGCGACGGTTTTCTGATAACAAACCATGAACATAAAAAAAATCAAATTTATTCTAGTTCATTTTGGTAGTTACTGAACACCAGTCAGACGCTTCTTCGATCAAGAAACATATCATCCTGTTGAGATGCACCTAATAGCCAGTTAACATCTTGGCTTGCTTAGTTTTTTGAAAAACAAATCCAAAGAAGTCCACAGTTTTCACAGTTTGTCTTAACTTTTGCAAAAGCTGGCAGTACGGTTTTCACTTGCTGTAGCTGAATTAACAAATATCCCAAAGTGGGTTTACTGCGTCACTTTAACCCTCACCTAGTGCTCATGTTCAAAGTGACCATTTAGACGTCTCCTCGGTTTTGTCGATACCCTGACATATTGCTCCTTTCCAAAGTAACAATTTAGACGTCTCCTCTGTTTTGTCGATATACCTTTCGTATAAACCCCGCAAATACATACAAGAGGGGCATGAAGATATGCCAATCATTTGTTCACTCCTCGACTAAAACCTTTAGTATTTGCTGGAGATGAAAGGGATGTCAGTTTAAACAGGTTATTAGCATTAAGTTATGAATCACTGCAGCATTTCGGCACCAGAAACACCGAGGTCATGGTCACTGAAATTTTTAAGCTATTACTGGAATCCATCAGCATTTTTTACCAGTAGCCAACCTCGTTATGTGTGGTCTAATGTTCGTACTACGTCTGCAGCTATACATAAAATGCGGCTTTATGTCAGCCATCCCTATGCAAACCCCCTACATCTTTAAAGATTGAAGAGTTATCTGAAACTGCAAAATGTTCTCGTTTTCTTAGCGTGTGTTAAGACGTGCTGTACATTAGCTTTCACAGATTAGATTTAAAAAGATATTTAGAATATTACAGCTACTTTCAAATGAATAGAACGTTTGTTTAGCATTCTCGCCGGTTTTATCTCTTTTCGAGAACACCTGGTAGCTTTACAAAATTTTCCAATCTTACTTCATAGTTGGGCGTTAAGTTGGATCATGTGGATAAGAGGGCAATCTGTGGTCTTCGGGAGTTGTTGAGCGGAAGCTACACTGGGTATGGTTTTAAATAAGTCAACCATAATATGGTCGAATCATCAATGAGGTATCCAGGACTTTTGATAACCTTCAAATTGGTGAAGCCCAAAGGGCCTAAGAAAATTGACATAATGAGAACGGGCAAAATCTGAGAAAACGTTTCCAGTCTAAAATGCGTCAAACGGGTGTTTGAAGCCCATGGATAGCAAAAGCTTGCATAAATATTTACGCTGGAATGTGTAAGAAGATGGATTTGAAAACGCCGTCTGATTAATGCGGTATTCACGTGCTTGCTCGATTGATCCCGAAACAAAACACATTCGAAGTGAACGGAGGTGGACTAAACCAGTGGTTTGATTTAAGGATATGATACTAAACGTGATTCCAAGGGCAACAGAGTGCATCTCACAGAAAGTTTGTCAGCCGGATACTTCTGTATGACATGAACCATACCAGCTCAGGCGTACACGGAGGTTTAGGAACATGTGACTAACCCTATAACGTTTGTGCTGCAACACCTAGAACAGGCGTGTATTTGGATTATCATGAAAAATCATTGCGTTTTCTCGAGGAAACTGTTTAACTTATGTTACACATTTCCATTACTACGTGCGAGTTCACAAAGTTTACGCGGAAAAGGTTTCCTCAGACAACGTACTGTATACACGTCCAGGTTCTGTGAAACTTGTCACTTTCTTCATCCAGCAATTAACTTACTTGCCCAGGGTAAGTGCAAATTGCGGCAACTCCAAGTGTCTACCTTGCGTCCGGCGACGTGAAATCTGAAATTCCATGAATTGTGTAGATGGTTCAATGAGTACTTCCATCGCCCACATTTCGTTGCTAACTGCACTCATTGTAAAAATTATGCCTAACGGCCGAGAGCGGGAAGTATTCACGAAAATATATTAGATTGTGAATTACTTCGTGGTATTATAAATGTAGACTTGTTAGTATATTCATTTGCGTTTTGAAGAACTAAATGCTGAAAATCAAATATGTTGAAAATGGTTGCAATTTTTCACAAATTTCTTAAAAACTGGAGCAATTTATTAAGAAAAGTATCAGGCGGATGCAGGTGTGGGATAACTTGACACAGGGAAATGTTTTGCTTAAACGGGTACCTCATGCTCTAGGCCTGGTGGCAAGTAAGCGCGAGGAATGAAGATCGGATTCCTTGTTACGAATGAAAACGTAAGTAGAAGTGCTTGAGATTCACCCACGTAGAATAGTAACAATGCAGCTGGTTATGTGGTACTATTTTGCACCGATTATTTCACATAATTTTCACTCCTGTGGCCTTGCGTAACTGTGGTTAACGGGATTAATTAGTGCACATGTGGCTAATTGCAATGATTTCCAAAATTCGTCTGTGCTCTCATGCAGTGTGGGTCAAATTTGGCAAATATGATGTGCCGATGGTATCGACCAACTGGCCCACAACTCACATGACCATACAAAGCTACCTAATGAGGTTAAACCTTCGTCAACTAGGCAATCGGTTTTAATTTTGCCAACCCTTATTTCGCCGTACACGCGAAAATCAAATACCAAGTGCTACTAACATGACCAGGCGGTTAAGTCCAACTGGCGTACTCTGTCCCCGAGGTCTCCTGATTTGTAACTTCATTGAACATTATTTCAACATAAAAATAACTTCAAACTGGTGGATGGAACAACGAGCTTTTTGTTTTTGTTATGCTGTTTACCCTAATAAGAAACGATCCAAAAATGAATTTATATCGTCCTCTGGTATAGGAATGCAATAATAGGGAGGCGTTTCCTTCAGGCACAGTTTGTGCATACGCACGGAAGCACCGATACTGCGCTCTCATGAGGAAAAGTGGGTTGTGAAATGTTCAATCTAGAAACCACACTCTGCTCATCGAGCGGCATATCATGATCGCCGGTAGATTATCCAATAGACCTAAATGGAATTGAAAACAGCTCAGAAGTTGATGACAGCCCAACCACATCCACTGTGTGCAAAAGCATCCGGTGTGAGTTTTCACCACTTTTACGGTCAGGTACCCGAGCATAGGAGATTCGAGCTTCTAAATATTCCAAGCAAGATAAAGTCGAAAAGTTATTTCTAAAATACTGCTGCATTGTGAACCGAACGTTTGAGACAAGAGCAATGGTCTGTCGTCAGAACAAGATGCCAAGCTCTTCTTCGACATTTCGCACCCGCTGTTTTAACCAAAGGCTCTTACTCAAAGTTCAGCATAGGTTCCCAAATGTCTAAGGATAAAACGCAATTTCTCTTCATTCAATGAGTAAAATTACATTGAAATTCACCTCCAAGACATGTGTATGTGGACCCTGATGGGTTTCAGGCCGTGGCCGATTAAAGACAATATATACGACCCATGTCGTTACTGCGCTGAAACACCATAAAGTATCATTGAGGGAATGTTGACAGGCTGACACCAAAGTGCGGTACGATCTCCTTACTTTGTAAGATTCGTTGCGCCACTTTAAATTGATTGGAGAGATTTTGCGTCCATTGTTTGCGACTCATAATAGCATTTGTGAAGATCGTTGCCTATTGTGATTCGATGAAGATCAGATTATGCTGAATCAGCCGGTTAGATATCGAAGGATTACTGCGCATCCAACACCAGCAATCCCAATGTACGGGGCCACCTGTTCGTACGTAGCAGCCTGGAACTATTTCTCTCTCATTAGACTGATAATACTCAACCACGGCGCTACCGATATTTCTTAAACCAAAATGCATCCTGACGAAAGCAGCTGGTAAAACGCGGACCATAAACAACCAATGGTTTTACTTCCACTGTGTTAAAGCAGTGAATACTGTCACAAGCAAAGCTGCATCCGGGCTCTCTTTAAGCGTATTGAGACTCATTGGAGCGCTACGGATTCTAAAGTCACAAAAGATAAACGCTTATACAGAAATTTTCAGAGAAATGGAGGATACCCTAGAAATTTAATCTGGCGGACTCTCAGAAAATCAAATTCGGCCAAAACAACAGCTCAAGGAGAAGGCAAACGGATCACACTTCCATACATCAGGACTATTTCGGAACTGACCGCACGGTTGCTACAACAGCACAACATAAGTGTCCCACAAGCATGCAAGTAACCTATGGAAAACACTACCAAAACCAAAGGGACAACTAAACACAGTGTTGAGGACCAACATCGTGAACAAGATTCAGTGCGGAGATTGCGATGAACACTGAGTGGGACAAACAGGAAGGAAGCTCTCTACCAGAATACATGCAAACAAACTTGCAACAAAGAGGCACGGTAAATTCTTACTTGTCTCTGTGCACGAAGATCAAGATAAGCACAAATTCGACTAAAGTACCGTTCACATTTTGGCTCAAGCAAGAATAAAGTAAAAACTGAAATTCATGGAACCATGGTACTCCAGTGAAAAAGCCATGAACAAGCACATCAAAATTGACCCAGTCTATCGAAAACTGCAAGCAAAAGTACTACGAAACTACAGAACGCCCAGACGGACAAACTAAAACAAACAAGAACAAAAAACTCGGGAGGATAAACCCCCTTTTCCGGACCACCATCGAACCGACAAACCGGAGAAGGACAAAGATCAACTCAGCAAATTAACCATCCAACTGCAACTAAATTTTCCAATAAGAGAAGAAAAACCTGCATCAAGCGCAGAAGTCCAAGCGGCTGATCGGTCTGAAGTAAGGAAACTACCAAAAATAGAAGTCACCACCACAACCAACCAAATTCAAGGAAGACAGACCACAACGCAACACAGACCGGGAAAGGACCATCCGAAAACGCCCCTGAAACACCCAAAGCAGCCATCCAAAAACTGATGGAATACGATACATACAGACCACAACGCAGCACAAATGACGATCGGCACAATAATGCTACAAGAAGGGTATATGCCAATTAAGCAATCACATGGCAGGATATTAGATACTCTTCAGAAAGTATATAAACGCAGCCAGGCAAAGTAGAAGTACCCACCCAACTGCGCAATGACGATGTTTCCTCGACTGGGGACGAAACATTTGCAAGCCAATTGTCAAGCTCGGTGAACAGATCGACGACCACTTGAACAACCAGCAGTCCCGTTGTATGTTATTATTGCTTTTTCTTTCCCAACTCACTGTAATTTCTTCCCCTCTATGTCCGACTTTTTCTGCGTATATGTTATGTTATGACGTCCGGTTATTTTTATGACGTTGATTCCGTACGTAAACTGTATTTTATCATTACAGTATCCAAAACACACTAACTCAAAAGCAAGCTGAATAGATATTTTAACCAAAAGAAAGTCGCTGGAAATTCGTTGGTATCATGGGTTAAGAGATGTTACCCCGAACTGTTGTTTTCGGTCTGATACAAAAGCTGATACGAAAGTATGCCACCAAATTTCATTCACCGGCAATGTTCACAAATTTGCAGATTTCTAAATGTGGCATATGCCGGAGGCTGCATGCCGTGAAAATGGAAGAACCGCACTACTTGTCCTGACAATTTATTGCATCTACCTATCTGAGTTGCACCAAAATCTCTAGCTAGATGAACGAATTTATTTCCAAACATTTCAGACAGAAGTTGGAGCCCAGAAGCTGTCAACCACGTACGCGTCAATCATTATAGCCGATTTGAAATCTGATGCATTTTCTACTACTGATTTGTTCGCTTACCCCTAGTAAGTAGTCTTAAGTTTTAATTAATAAGATTTCTTGTATTAATGCACTATGAAATTTTAAACAGCATAAATTTCATACATTCTTTGATTGATTGGACATTACACACCTACATGTCTTATCCGCCAAGTAACCTGGTCAGAGAGCGGACCTGGTTGACTGTGCTTATTTTGAAGCAAACTGAGAATGTAACGTTCTCAAAGACGCCGCTGGGCAAAACAAGCTTATTAGCCCCCGATTCTTGTGTTGGAGTATCTTATGGACATTACATTCTAGGCCTCAGCTTGAGTAAAAACGAGTTTGACTGTCTCATTTAGATGCGCTTGCCAGAGGACACCCGCGGAAGCCTGTTTGGCACTGTTAAACTGTTGTCGTACTCAGGTTCAGACTTTCGAGTGTGAGAAATGCTTACGCCACAGTCCGCTGGAGAGACTCATCTTGGGCCTCACTAACTTCAGACACTCTCCAGTACTTTGTTCACTCTTAATGCCAATTTACTTAGGATGCATTTTTCTACTGATCGGGTATTTTTTACAGTTGGGATATTTTAAGACAGTTCGTAATCACACGGTAGATCAAAATACATCGCATTTAAGTTTTGTTTACAATGGTTAACACGTTTGAACCAAAGTGAAGCTCTATTACTAAAAATCTCAGTACCTTCATAAATAGAGCCAAATACTCTCAAGTAGGTCAGAAAATTAATAATAAAAATGATGTTTATTCCCAAATGGTGGAGGGAGTTGTTAGGTGGGATTCCACACCGATACCGCTTTAACGCTCGCAGTTTTGCGCTGCTACGGCCAAGAAGCCTATCTTGCACAAGGTTAGCTAAAAGTTCGGGCAGCTTGCAGGTCCTGGCATCAAGGCAAGCTTTGATTGATCGAAAGCCTGTACCCAACAGCAAATCACGACCCAATATTGGCCGAATGCCGGTTGCCAGTGACGCACCCAGAAGAATTTCCAGAAGTTTGTCGCCACACACACTGTATATACGACTCGCCGTACAAGGGTTCTTTATTTGGGCGTTAATATGCGTTGTGCACCTTTGGTGATTTTTTGACGGGGACTCCTTGGGAGGCTCAGACTGAGAACTAAGCTGAGGAGGATACCGTTACTGCAATTGGTGAACGGAAACGTAGGATGTCATTAGATTTTGACCAGCTCCCAGAATTATTGCAGCAGCAACAAAAGCAGATTTAAGAAGCACAACTGAAGCTCCCTGAATCGCTGACTCAGAGGCTGCACATCCAGACAACAGTAGCCAGTATTAGTGAGTCTTCTTTTTCCTCAACTGATGTAGCCCCGGATTCAGTCACGCTTTCTAGTTCAAGCTGTACAAAGATGCGTGGAAAACTGATTTTTCTAAGTTTCATTACGGATGGAAAGTCAAATTATTGCTGCAAAAACCGGCACACCGGAACATGAACGGTACACGAACTTTATTCTCCCCAATTTGACCCGCAACCTTTGCCTTGATGAAACGTTTAGAACACCGTCCCAAATATTCGGAGATCAGACCTCACTGTTCAATGTCCATTACCAATGACTCAAACTGGTCAAAAAAGGTTATGACGATTTCATCACGCTTGCCAATGCTGTCAGTCGGAAGTGAGAGCGCCTTCAGCTCAACACAATGAAGGAGAATCAGTTTGGGTTTGTTATTTTTGTATCCGGTCTCCATGAATGGCTCCCTGAAGTTACTTTGCTTTTGATATACCATAGTGGATGGAGCAGGAAGCCGAGAACCGATACAGAGTTGCTCGACCGTTCAACAAGTTATAAGAGGAATACCGTCAGGCATGATCTTAATGTTGCATTCAGAATGGAAGCATGACTCGTTGGATTTGCGGGTACTGGGGATTGCACGGAACAAAGACAATCTCACAAATAGTGGGCATTATCCAATGTAGACGCAGTCGTGCCTGAATTAGCCCTATCTGAATGCGGTGTACATCGCGGGCATGGGAACCCGTTTTAGGGCATTTTCTATCTTTTGTGGAACATATCAAGCTGAAGCAAGATCAGACCGTTTAAAAGTTGAAGATGGTGTGCAAAAACAGAACGAACGAGGAATAAATAGAGGCTTCCTGTCAGGCACATGATAAAAAATCTGTAACTTGCAGAAAATGAGGAACCAGAAAAGACCTGGTGAAGCAGCAGTGTTTCGACGATCCGGCCGGTCAACTGGATCTAAAACCGAAAACAAATGCTGGGGCTCCGCGGCCTCGGACAGTTGATCTTATGTCCAGGTTCACGAGAAGAGTTGTTGAAGAAGATGAAGTGGAGTAATTAGCAGTAGGGATCAATGGTAGCAGGAACCTCAGAATCATGGTGTACAGTGAAACTGTAGAGACTCAGCGGTGCCGCTGCTGGAGCGGAGTCGGGTGTAAAAGTTTCTTGGGAGGGAGAGTTGGCACTAACGCACACGACAAAG